>VWPW01027445.1:8793-21752 GCA_013389825.1 Crypturellus undulatus
CCCGCGGCCGAGGGCGCGGGAAGCGGGGCAGCGAGCGGCGCCGTTAACGGCCCCGCTAACGGTCACGGGCGCGAGGGGGCGCCGGGCCCGGCCTGCGCCCACAGGGAGGCCGCCCGCGGTGGCGTGGTGCCCTGTGCGATATCCCCCGCTTATTAGTCGCTTTCTATTTTGTTATTGCTATTATTCAGCTCTTACACCTGTGGTATCTTTCCCGTTGTAGCGAATGAGCATCCCTTCGGGAGCCCCGACTCCTTGACTCGCCCCCCCATCAGGGCATCCAGGGCGGCAGGTAAGGCTTGGGCCTCCGACCCGGGGAAGCTGCGGCGTTCCCTGCTCTGCCTTGTGAGCATGCTGGGGAAAAACAAAAACCGAAAGTCCCGATGAACATAATTTACTGGGTTTGAGCGCATTTGCTCATCTTGACCCAACCCAGTCATGCAGCTATAGATATATAGATTTAGAAATTTGTCATTCCATCCTAAATCTGCAAGCAAGTCATCCCCATTTCCTTCCTTTTTCTGTCTCATGGTCTCTTGGAGTTAAGCCAGTTTAGTAATTCCCAGATGGGTGAATTGGGCTAATTCTGACAGAGCTCGTTACAGCTGCAGTGTGTGGCCTAAAGCACCCAGTGTTGTCATTAGGCTTTCCTGACGTGGGTAAGTAAGAGTTGCCAGCATCATGCTTCAGTTTTAAAGCTTCCAGGAGACATAAAAGAATCTCTCCTTGAGGAAGAAAAGGAGAGGATGTGTATATTTTGGGGGGGGGGGGCAGGGAAGTAAGATGTCAGTAGCTACCCATGTTAAAATAGGAATTATTGCAACTAGTTAGTTCATAAAACTGTACTGTTAGCTTTACAGGTGAAAAAATGTGGGAAGCAGTTACTCCCAAATGATGGCTGCCCCAGCACTAACATGCTTGTTATGATAAATGTGTCTGGGCCCTCTCATGAGGTATCGTAGAGTGGTGTTTTTTCCTCTGACATACTGCAAAATGAGGGGGTTGAGAGAGATGCCAGGATTTTAACATCAGTGAAATTTAATTATACTGACTATGGACGTAAAGGTAGAATGTTAAGAGACCTTAGTGCTTTATACAGAAGTGAAGGGACAGAAGAACAACTTCCTCTCACAGGCCATTTATTAGTAAGTAAAACATTTTTTTTTTTCTGGAGTATTTAAGGAAGAGCAGTGGGACTGCATGGGGATTTTTGTAAGGACTTTTAGTTTCTGAATGGAAGTAAAACCACAACTTGAAAAACTGGTTTCCAACTCCTGCTTTGAGGTTTCAAATATGAAAACTTGCTTCTAAAATTTAAAGATCTTATAAACCATGTCACAAGGAAGGTAGCTTCTAGGTCACAGAAAACGCATATTAGTAATCTCTGTTCAGGAGGGATTGTGAAAGGCAGGAGCTAGATGTTTTTGGCACTTGAATTCATGCAGTCTATAGTGGTAATGGAGTATAGGTGCATAAGTGTTGCATGCAGCCTCATCTTGGTACTGGAAGAAGCCTGGAACCCGTAAGGCGACGGATCTACTGGACTTTAGGAGTGGGCAGCTCTGGTCAAAGACCTTAAGTCTTTAGGAGTGGGCAGCAGCTTTATATTTTCTTTTATAGACCTTTTAGAATTTCATGGTTTTCTAGTCTCTTTGATTAAACTGGGATATGAAATGGGGATAGCGCATTCTCTCTTCTGCACCTGTCTGTGCAGAAGGTAGCTGGCAGGTAGATTTAAGGAGGATTCATGGATTCTTTGCAGTTCATTGGGAGGCAGGAATAATCCTTTTCATAGAAGGCTGAAGGTCTTGCAATTGCAGTGTTTGTTTTTGAATGGTAAAGTTCACGTTCAGAGACTTTTCCCTGAGAGGGGTGCTATACAGGCAGCCTGCTGCACTATTAGTCTTCCTTCCTGCTGGACATATCCGTGGTTAGTAAATGAAATAGAAATTGCTGATTAACAGGCTATGTTCACGTGTGAAATAAAGTGGAGTTTGTTTACATCTTTCCTGCTTGCAAAAACTTCCTTTGGGAGGTGCAAACTACTGACTGATGCAGAGGGGGAGAGGAATTAGTGTGGAGTGCATGAGTAACCCTCTCTAGATTCACAGCTAACACTACTACAGAAATTTTCTTGCAAAGCCTCTGTGTGTTCTGGAATATGGCTATATTGTTGGGCATTCTTGAAAATTGAGTAAATGGGGTAGTGTTTTTCTTTTTTTTTTTTTCTTAACTCATTGAGAAATTATAATTGCTACCAAGTTGTTTGGGATAGCTTTGAAAATGCAGTATCCCACTTAAGAACTTGCAGATAAACTAAAAGTCCCTGGTACAGCAGTAAGTTAAAACTGCCTTTTTTTTTTTTTTTTTTTTTTTCTTTTTTTCTTCTTTGCGTGCTTCATATTTGTCGGCATGCCAAAGGTGCCAGAACATATTCTGATCAGGTTGTTTTATTTTCTTGAGGTAAAATAATAAACACTAGGTGGCAAGATGTGTGTGGTTTTTCATGTGTGTGGGATAAGAGCTATAGAAACATTTTTAAGCTACAGGAGAACCCTGTACTGTTAAAGAATGCAAAAAGTGTCCAGTGTGGGTATCACAGAGAGAAAAGCATTATTGGTTGTGTTCTTCTGATTGGGATTTGTTCCATTTATGCCCTCAGCTTGATCATTTTGTCATGACCTCTGTTACACAATTGTGCTGCAGCTTTCATCACATTCCTGGACTTTTCTTGCTGCCTTTTCCCCACTCTGTGAATCCAGGCAGCCGTGTGGTTGCACTTTATCCTTTCGAACCTTTTCTCATGGTTGTCCACTTCTGACTGGCTTTCCAGCCCTGACCTTTGCTCTGCAACTCCTGTTGCCTTCCTGGACTTTATTCTTTCTAGATAGTAACATTAACTGAGATGAGTTTTAGTGTCTAAATGGCTGCATAATTTGGGAAGTAAACTAAAGGTATTACTTGTAGTGGAGTTGATTTGCCTCTAAGACTTTCATTTTGTAGTCACTTTTGGGAACTAAACCCTACAGTGGCCCTTGGGAGTTCGTAAGTGGAAAACCAATGGTTTAGTTCATAAATGTCCTAAACAGTGTATTTTAGCTGCTACTGAAAACAAATACTGTGCAAACACTTTTATACTGACTATACAAATGTTTTTTTTTCTCCTCAGATTCAGAGATTTTCTCTTCAGCTTACTTCCTTCCAGAGCAACCGAAAAATGAAAAGGCAAAAATTTATGACAGCGCTGAACCCAAGAAACCATTAGGGCATCAGTCAGACACTGATACGTTGTTAAAAGGTAACAACAGGGGTTTGGCTGATAGCTTTTTCATGACTGTGTTTTGCCTTCTCTTGGTGCTGATTTGGCTTGAGTTTTGGCTTGTGTATCTTGATCTAAAAGAAAGAAAATCTGAATGAAACTGTTTATAGTAAAAGTTATGCCTATCTGTCAACTCACCTTTGAGTTTTGAAAGTACCAAATCTGATACTCCTTAAGAGAATTCAGTGTGGCTGCTGCTAATTCCTCATTCTTTTTATATTATTGCCTTAAAAAAAGAGGAAGAAGCGTTATTGCTTGTTGTTAACTCCTCTGTCTGCAGAGGAATCTGAAGTTGTCGTATGGAGCAGACTTGTTTTGGTAGTTAAGGTACCAAATATGACTTGTGACACTTGTGACACTACTTCTCTGACAATCTTCTGAAGAATTCACAGAAACAGCTAAACACGTTTATGGCTTGTCTGTCTTTTTCTAAACTCTTTCCCTTTTTGCTTTGGTTTCAGAAAGCAGGGCTGAATTCATTGAGAAAAAGAAGGGGCATCACCTGCCTACATTACAAAGTAGGTGGAAAATTGATCTTTGTTTGCTTCTAAATGAAAAGTGAGCTAATAAAGAAGAGCCAGGTGAAAAGGGTCCTTTTCCTTTTCTGTGCTTGTATTTTTCTTGTGCCTTGTAACACTTTGCTCAAGAAGGTGGAGACAGAATGACAGACTCGGGAAGCAAACCCAAACAGAGAATAGATGAGATGGAGACACCAGTGTATAAAAAGCCAGATCCTCCTACGAAGTTATTCACCTTGCTCACTCAACAGAAAAGAATCCACTTTTTTTTGTTTGGTTTTTTTTTTTTGAGGGGGAGAAAGGCTGAGTGAAGAATTTGGAAAGTCACTTGAAATTGTAAGTTTTGGTGTGCCTACAAAAGTGCCACAGTGGAGTTAGGCAAGACAGTAATTGGTTTGGTCTGTAAGGAACTTGCGTTCTAAATAAGCAACGATTCATAGATAGAGTGGAATCTGTTATCAGACCACTTGTTGAAATATTTTGTTTACTTTGGGTGAATTACTGATTTTTTGGAACTGTGAAAACTAGTGTCTCTAAACAGGGTTGCATGCAAAATTTTACAGATGGTAATCTGTTGGCTATTAGAACATTCACTTCAGATTAGCTAGTTAGAAGTTCAATTTCTGTGCTCTGTCAAGAGGAAAAAATGGAGAATGAAGTAGTTTTGTTAAGCCAGTTAAGCTCTGGCTTTAAACCAGAGCTGATTTTAGCACCAGAGTGACTATATTCATCCAGAAACAAGGTTGTAGCATTTATTTTGGTATTCTTGGAAATAACTGCTCTGGGGTGTGATTGTCAGTTTATTCTTGATAGTATCACTGACAACATCCTCATTGGTCTATATTTTAATAAAGTCCCTTCACTGTTGAATTGGTTGCTGTAGTTCTTATGGGTTTTTTTTTGTGTGTGTGGTTTTTTTTTTTTTTTTTAATTGACTGACTAAATGTAGAAAATGTCCTGACCAGTAATTGCACTGTATGTATTCAAACAGGTCTCTTGGGGTAAGGAAAGCTGTTCACAACTTTTCTTATGGATAATGTCTCTAGTATCTTGCTGTCTGACCCCATTTAAATAAATAGACCAAGAATATATTTTCAGTTGGAAGCTTATATTTTGCTTTAAAAGCACGATTCATCCTAACAGACCGACTGTTAGTAAAACAGGCGTCTGACCCCAGCTGCCTGGAAGAGGAGATATGAGACTATGCCTTTAAAATAACATGGTGCTTTTGCTACTTAAATCTTTCATAGTGCTATTTTCCTNTCCTAACAGTTAGTAAAACAGGCGTCTGACGCCAGCTGCCTGAGACTATGCCTTTAAAATAACATGGTGCTTTTGCTACTTAAATCTTTCATAGTGCTATTTTCCTAAAACACACGTCATGTGAGCTTCCATTTTCCCTTGTCCAACTTCTTAAACAAAATTGAAGACTTCAGTCAGTCTGGGAAACTTCTGTGTGCTTGTATAACTCTTGAAGAGTTAAAAATCAGAGGCAATCTGTGGTCAGTTGTAGAATTTAGTAGAGTTTTTGTAGAGTTTAGTATGTAAAAGCATAACTGAGCTATTTCTAAGTAAAGTGAAGGAGTTTTGTGATTTCAGTGTCCTTTTAAATTCTCTGCTAGAGTGTTGATTAGAACTATTGTCTTATGTATTACTCTCATGTTCCTCCCTCAATCTCTTAACAGACAGAATTAAATCTCAAGATTGGCCCAGAATAGGGAAGGAGCCACAGCCTTCAGCCAAAAGTAAGACTTCTCCTTTCACTTCTGTTTCATGTTTGTATTATGTTGAACCATTTTCTTGCCTGTCCTGGTAGTTAGTATTAAACTGAAGGTCCTTTCCTGAACAGGAGATTTGTTCCCTAGAGGTGTGTGCTTTTTAGCACTGAAGAAATAAGTAATGCTGCCACGTGAGTTTAGGTCTTCTATATGTACTGCTTACACATTTGCTGCAAGATTAAAATTGAGGCAGGCCTGGTGCTGTTCTTATCTAACAGCTGTTGTTTTGCTGTTCTTCTATAGGTTAGGATGTAAAGGGTGCACGGTCCCCCCTCCCCACCTTTGCCACCGATTTGTTAGTAACAGAATCGATACTTAGACCTCAGAGTAGGTCAAATAAGTGTTAATTTAACTGTTCAAATACAAAATCAAATCATGTGTAGTGTTGAGTTCCAGCATTTAAAATGCAAATACCGCTGCAGAAACCATTTTCATATACTTATTGGAACAGGGAGGAGAAATAGCACCACATAAACCATTCTGGTGATGCCAGGTCTTATATTGGTCAGCTTCTCCCCAGCTTAAATGTACAAACCTGACTTTTTTTCTGTACGGTTCAGAAATTGTGTTTGATTAAATGAAGTATAGATATTGATAAACTCTCAGATAAACTGTTCTAGAAAGATGTGCAGTTACTTTGTCATTTCCAGAAGTATTTAAAAAATGTTTACTTTTTAATATTATCACTTTTCTATGTCAATAAAGAAGCTGAAAGCTTTTCTTTTTTTAATTAGAATATCTTCTGTATTCAGCTACTATACTGATAGCTCACAATAGTGAGATGAGTTCAGTTGACTTCTATTTGTCTTATTTTGCTCTTGCTTGTTGTTGTCTGATTCATTTCAAAACACTTTTTTTTTTTTTACCCTCCCTCCCTATTTGGTCCTCCTTTTTGTAGGTGCTGATGGATTTCACAAGGTCTGGACTTGGTTACTGCTTATTCTGTTAATTAGTGTCCCATTGCTTTGTGTCCTGTGGAGTGGAATGCCAAGGTTTCTAGACACAGCTTTGTCAAGTAGAGATATTCAAATTCTGCAAGCATTTCGGGCCCAGATGAAGAAAATCAAAAATACTTACCAAAGTCAGGATCCCAATTTATGGAAGAGAACCCACATGTTCCTTGAGAAACACCTCAATGCTTCCCATCTACACTTGGAGCCAGCCATTTTGCTGTTCACAGCTGGCCAAGAAGCTGAGAAGGCTCTAAAGTGCCTAAGTAATGAGATTGCAGATGCTTTGGCCTTCTCCCAGAATGCTACCGCAATCAAAATCAACGGGGCAGACAAAGCTGTATTGGACAGTGATGTCGTGAAGTTGGAAGTAGATGATGAGCTCAGCTCTGGGTTCAAAGGCGGCAAGAAGGTAGCAGTGGTCCATCGATTCGAATTACTGCCTGCGGGCTCCACCTTAATCTTTTACAAGTACTGTGACCATGAAAATGCAGCATTTAAGGACGTGGCTCTTCTGCTGACAGTTCTCCTGGATGAACAGTCTCTGAGAAAGACCCTGACCCTGCAAGAAGTTGAGGAGAAAGTACGAGATTTCCTCTGGACCAAGTTCACCAGTTCAGATGCCCCTAGTTCTTATAAGAACATGGACACAGATAAACTGAGCGGACTTTGGAGCCGGATATCTCACCTTGTCTTGCCTGTTTGGCCAGAAAAGGGTCTCCCTGTGGAAGGATGCACATAAGTTTTTAAAGGAGGATCAGGAAAAGAGGAAGACAGAGAATGTGTGTTACAATGGCTGAATGGGACGGAACTTCCTACAGCTGCTGAGCTCTGGCAGCACACAGTGGCCTCTGCACAAAAAAATCTATCCAGTCATCATGGTTGTTTCTGCTAAAGCAATGGGGACTTTCTAAACTCCAAAATGTCAGAATGGAGCATAGTTCTTGCTAAGTAGCTTTTGGTAACGTTTTCAAGTTGAGCACCTGGGGTTGAAATAGGAGACCCTTACTGCAAATGATTCTTCTGCTTGAAAAGCCATCTGGCTTTGGCCTGAGGATCCTTCTAATGATGGGACATGCTGGTATTGAATATGACAAGGTAATGGGATGTAAAAGCTTGACTTCATCTGACAGAATTGCTTTGTTTTCTGCCTGGAACATTTAATGAATTGAAAATTATGGCAAAGTAGTAGGAGTTCAAGCACAAGGTTTTTCTTGATCCAGTTGACCACAACATGGCTGTTAGCTGTCTCTGGGGACTTCTAGAAAAGGCAAAAATGCCCAAGAGATCTGTAGTCTGTAGAGAACCTTTCAGCGAGAACTTTTCTTCCTTAAATGAGCCTGCCTCAAGCAGTTCTGGACACTGAGAAATCCTGCACAAAGGATTGCTTGACGCTAGTAGTAGATGTCATGCAAATAATCTCTCAGCACCTCTATCTCATTGCTGCCAGGAATTTTCTTTGTCAAGTTTTTTTAAATCTTAACTTGGGGAAAAAATGATAAATGTCAGCCCAGTGTGCGTGTGTGTGTGCGTGCACTAAAGACTTGTTCCATCCCCTTTCCACAAACAAAAAATTAGCAAGACATAGATTATTTCTCATTTTAATAAGATGACTATTTTTGCATCAAGAGGATTTATTTATTTGTGGTACTCATATCCTATAAAACAAAATAACCTTTTTCATGCATCTGTATATAACCAGCTGCTTACTATGTGAAATTTTAGTGAAGAGCAGATTTGCAATGCCTGTATCTTACAATATATTTTAGGCACATCAAGCTAAAAAAAAAAAAAATGCTGTTCCTTTTGTAAATATTGTGGGCATATATATAAGTCAATTGTAGCACTTCCACATCACTGCTGGTAGTGTATGCTCTTGGTCTGTGTGCTCAGTTTTCATGCGCCTGAAGGAATGTGTGAAGACTGGTCTCAAATTAGGGGAATGTTTCCCCATAACAGCTGAGGGATTAGTGACTCTTGGAAACATCTTTATTCACAAGACTCCCCGGAGCCCCCCTGTTGTCAACATCCTTCTTAGGCAGGAGGGTTCACGGAGGTGCTGGAGCTTCACAAGTGGGTTTGTTCTGACCACTGAGAGCCAAAACTGTACCGTGCTTTTTATTTTAATGTGAAGAAACATGGAAGTGCTGTTCTAGATGCTTAATGATCGCTCAGGAAAGGAGAGATGGCATTTACATTTTAGACATTTCACTGGACAAATGTTTTGCTTTAAAATGTGACTTATTTTGGAGTATATACTGATAGTATACTTGTTTGTACATTATAAACTATTTTAGTAATCATTAAAAATAAATTTACTTGTTTTATAACTTGTTTTAATATTTGCAAATTCTGTATTAAGTGGTCCAACTAATTTTGTTTACATGTTTAACACTTTTTCGTTTAACCTTGATCAAATGTAGACATGTAAAATATAAGCCTTAGCAACATTTAAATTTTCTTAGGAACTTGAATTCAGGATAGATATTGGGGATACCGGATCTTTGTATTTGGTAGCATCAGGGTTTCTTTCTAACTGGGCACAATTCAGGCAATTGTACTAGTTCTGAATTTCCTCTTACTTGTGTTCTTGGACTGCTCCTCACTTCTGATTTCAGATGGAACTAACACTAAGATACGGTTGACCATTAGTATGGTACAAGTGTCAGCAGCTGGCAAATGAGATTACTCCGTTCTTGTTCCCCTCTTAGACGTGTGCTCCTGTACTTCTACTGTGCCAAATTAGTACAATGTGAGCTGGCTGCAGGGACGGATGTTACTGAAAATTTAGCTCAAGAAAAAAGGGATATACTTGGCAGAATCAGCAACCATTGAGAAGACATGAAGGCAAGAGATTCCATGCCTTTATGCTAATAAAATATATAATCCAGGTTATGTTATGTTTGGGAAACTACCCCTCTTAAGAGATTTCTAAGTATGAGAGATGTTCCACTATTTAAAGATAAAACAGGAAGGTGACTAGAAATTAAAGACTTAATTATCTATTTAGTGTTGTGTCAGATTAGAGCCTTATGTCATTTTATGCTAACTCTAGGGAAATGGAAGCGTATTTCCAAGTATAATTTGAGTCTGGGGAAAATAAACTAAAAGCAAGATACGGCATAGCTGTTTTGCCCCATCTGGAGAAGTGGGAACACCCAGGACTAGAAGACTGTACATCTTGCTGAAGAAGCAGGTCCTCTTGTAGCCTCCTGGCACTTAAATGCTGTTGTAAGGTGTCTGCAGGTGCGTAATACAGATCTCATTAAGTATCTCCTCAGCCAGAGGTGAACAGTAATATCTGTGTTGCTCACGGGCAGCCACCTGCTACCCTGGTCATTGCTTCACTGCTTGCAGCAGAGACATTTGATGTATAAGCTCAGGGTAGAAACATTTTGGGGAGCAAAACAGTTGAACTTCAATTTATAATCAAAATAGTGCAGAGCACTTATTTTCTAGTACTCAGCAAATGAGTTCTTCGAGAGTTTCTCCTGGCAACATCGTTCCTGTGAGAAGGAGTGTTACTGTACGGGGGGTTTCAAGAGCCTTGAGCTACTCTAACAACATTCCCTTTTCAGAGAATAGTCTAGGTGGAAAAAAAATTGCGAAAGTATAGACAGCCCTCACTAGAAAACAAAAGAGCCATGATGTACAGCATGCCTAACAAGAAGTTACGAATCTCAAATATATGTATGTGCTGACAGTCTGAAGATAAGGCTTTCTAAGTCTGAAATATGCTACGAGGAGAAGGACTGGAAAATGTGCCACCCTGATGACAGGGAGTCGAGACAGATCACTCCATTGTTTTCAACAGTGAATGCATGTATTAATGGAAAGAGTAAAAAATATATATATACAATAATTTTGGTATGGTGTATTGGGGAGTGACAAATCTATTCTCCTCTTTGCTTTTTCCATGGATCCACTGAGGATCTTGGCCTGCTTGTTGCAAGGTCTAGGAATGAGAATTGGGGTTTCCTGGGGGACCTGAGCAAACCCTGGGAGCCGGGCAGAGTCACTGCCCTGCAAGCAGCCATCCAGAGCAAGAGATGCAGCATGGATCTGCTTCCCTGGGTGCTGCTCTTGCCTTGTGTGGCTGCAACGTGACAATACCTGCTTCAATTTTAGTAGTAAATGAGAAAAAAGGGACCCAGAGGTATACGCAGCTTCATCTGTTGCTTCATCTGTCTTTCATGCCCTGCTCTGAGTTTTGATGCACTGAACAAAGAGGAGTTTGGAATGTGCTTAAAAGGTTGCTTTGAAAGACTGATTTCTTTTTCTTCACAACAAAAGTGCTCTTTTTTTTTTTCACAAATTTAAAAAAAAAAAAAAAAAAGTGGGTTTGGGGTACCTTTTTGCTAAATTGTTCTGAACTGGTAGAAGATTTAGGTCATGTTGGGTACAAAAGGCAAACAGAGCTCCATGTTAAGGTACACAAGTACCTTGTTATAATGGTACATGCTTAATGGAACATATCTATCCTCATCATCTGTAGTGCAATTGCCTGCATAGCATATTGAGAAAAACATACTCTTTTGGCAGTATGTAATGATCATGAACAGATTTTGTATTAAGGTCCTGTAGCACCGCTGGAAAACACCGAGGACAAAGTTGCTGCAGTAAGTGCTCTGTAATAAGGCTTTCTACTTTATAATCCCAAATCACACGCACCAAACTTCTTTATGTTATTTGCACTGTAATACCAACTGCAGGGTTGTGGGGAGGAGTTGTGGAAGGAGGGTCGCTGGCCCCACAGCTGTTGGGTATCCTGTTTTATTGTCAACCCCTGACAGCAGGGCTTATAACTGGATGCCTGGACAACCTCATGCCATGTTTGACAGGTGGAAGCACTTCCCAAATTCCCTTCCCCAAATTCCCCAGCGGCTCCCGGGAGGCACAGGCATGTCACTCAAGGAAGGGGCACGGAGAAGCTGGCGGCTCTTCTTTCGGCTGCACTAGCCAGCTGCCCCGTGCTAATTTTAGATGGGGTGTGCAAGGGCGGTATGGAGTGGAAAACTTCCCAAACCTCCTCTCAAAGCGGCAATAGCCGAGCTGGCGTAAAA
Source organism: Crypturellus undulatus (assembly GCA_013389825.1). Lineage (NCBI taxonomy): Eukaryota > Metazoa > Chordata > Aves > Tinamiformes > Tinamidae > Crypturellus > Crypturellus undulatus. The sequence continues at coordinate 20,419 of VWPW01027445.1, forward strand.
GGAGCCGGCGGTGCGCTGGGCTCTGCCGCTTGCAGCCTCCCGACACCGCGCTGCAGCGTCCTCGTTGCTTTGCAGTCTAATGACCACCTCAGCAGCCTCGATTGGAGCTTGATATATGTATTTTTTTGCTTTTCTCCTAGGCATGGTTGCAGGTAAAGTTTATTTACTTCTAATGATAGCAAATTTCATAAGAGAAATGTTTCTCCTTTGCTTTGTGTGAGCTCTGCTCTTGCGAGCTTTGTGCCTATTGGTAAGACATCCTTACAAGTCATAACCAGAGTTTTAATGATGAAGTTGCATTGACAGATGCAGAAAATATGAGTCATGTGGAAACAAAATCAAGACCAGACAAACATTGCCTTTAATTTTACTGACTGAAAATAACAACTTTCTTGTCTGAAAAAAAAAATCCTAATATGATGCCTTATTTTACTGAAGATAAAAAGGAGGATGAACTAGACTAACTGCTTCCAAGCAGAAAAGAGAACCTATGTTTAAAGCATAATTAAAGAGGCAATGCATTATGAAAGTGCTGAATAATTTAAACAGTCTGCCAAACCAGCAATATTAAGCAGTACATTTAAGCAAACACTAGGTGATGATGGGAATGTAATAATTTAAATGGTCCTAGCCTGCAATCAGGGCTCTTGTGTGCTCTACCAATAACGCTTCTGCTGACTGAAATTGTCATCCGGGTTGTTATTACTAACAAACGCCGCGTTTGGGAGGAGCAAGTTTACTTTTTCAGCAGTCTAGTGGGAACAAGGTGCTGCTTGTGCATTCCTCCAGTGGGAAAAAATGGTGCTCGTTGGTGTTTGTACTTTTTTTCCAGGAAAAAAAATCTAGCAAAACGAAATTATTCTTGAAGGTTTAACTACTCAGACTTACCTCTCGTTTGGCATGGGCTGTGCTCGCTCTGGGAACCGCAGGCTCTGTAATTTGTGTATGTAAAGGAGCCGAGTTAACTCACCGGGTGCCCTGTAATTGTAACGCGGTCGGGAGCGGAGCGCCTCCCGCCGGGGATGGTTCTATGGAAAATGTCCGCTGCCTGCAAGAAGGCCGGCAACGTGGAAAGTACAGTGATGTAGATATGTTTTTTAACGCAAACCTGACGAGATTTAAGGGTGAGGGCATTCATTTTCCCTTAGGAATTCGGGGAGAAGCGGAAAAACCGCCTCTCCGGGAGGGCCTTCGGGCGCGCGGAAGATCCCAACCGCGCCCAATATGGCGGGCGCGGCCGGGGGCGGGCCCCCGCCATGTTGGGAAGGTCCGCGGTGCGCCGGCTCTCGCGAGAGCCGCGGCGCCGCCCGCTCCCGCCGTGCCCCGCTCTCGCC
>VWPW01027445.1:21920-94751 GCA_013389825.1 Crypturellus undulatus
GCCGCAGGCCGCGCCGCCGCCTGTCACCGGCCGCGGCCCGCCCGCCCGCTTCTCCTCCCGCTTCTCCTCCCGCCGCCGCCGCTCGCGGGTTGTTGCTGCTCGCGGCTGCAGCTCGGGGCTTCTCGTGGCCCTACGGCGCCGCTTGCGCCGCTCGCTTTGGCGTTTCGGTTGGCGCTTGTGGCTTTCTGCCGTGGCTGAGGCGTCTGCCGAGATACCGCCCCTTCGCGCAGCCTTGCTGGAATAGTTTTCTGTTCCCTGGGAAGTCAGCTCGGCCACCAGGCGTAGACAGGCAAGCGGTGTGCGCGCGCGGAGGTCTATCAGCCAGACGTGTAGGTGCTGCTGAATGTTCTCGCCTGTAGAACGGTCTGTATAGAACTGTGTGTTCTGGTACTGAACACCTTGCGGAGAAGAGCTCTCCAGGGTATTGTAGCTGCGAGTCTGTAATCTGACCGGCCGGTCCTGTGTTTTGGTCCTCTTAAATTACTTCACAGGGTGCACGTTGTTGAAAACCAGCTGAAAAGTCTGCTGTGACCAAAACCACGGTGCGTGTAGGACAAGCGTGCAGGCTGCAGGGCCCCTGCTTGTTTGTTGTGCTGCGCCTGGGCTCAGCAGAGCTGCCGATGCCTTCCCTACTTCTGGTCGCTGTTTTGTTAGTTGGCGCTTCAGGGAATTAAACTCAGTGCTGGCGAGGGCTTCGCTTTCTTCGGGCGACTCTAGCTAAAATAAAGGTATGTCGTAGAGTGAAGCGAGGTCTGTGTGTGCCTGTACGAGGGGCCGGGGCTGGAGGAGCTGTGCTACTGGCTGCTTTGGATGTGCTGCTGACTCCCCAGGCCAGGTGTGGCTGTGCCTGAAAACCCGGGATTTCACAACTGTAAATCACGCTGCTTACGCAGGTTGTTTTTACTGAGTTGGTGCCTCGCTCAATTTTGCTACTGTATCTACATTTCCCTTTGGAAAACCTGAGAAATACAAAACTCCCCATGTGCACAGTGCCTTTCATGTGTAGAAATAGCTGTACTGGCTATTTAAAAAGCATCCCTTGTGAACTACATAAATTAAGTGGTTTAGAGGCTAACTTTGCTATTGTAGCTTAGTTTTGCTTAAGGTTTCTGTTCACTTTGGTATAATATTCTTTCTTGCATCTTTTGCTACCTGTCTACCAGACATAACTGCTATTTTTTGCTAAAAAAACTATATCATGCTGAACACGTGTATATAAAGTGATTAATGTAGCCAGTCTCATTGACTTGAGTGGGGTCAGATGAGGCTGTATCCTCCAGCACATGCCTAACTTTAAAGGTATGAACAGTAGCAGTTGAAATCAGGGGCGTTAGTTTACACAGCACTAGATCTGTTGTATGTTGCTGTATCCATGGCAGTTGCACAACGTAAGGTGAGCAACCACTATGGTTTGCTGCTGCTTTCCCTCTACTGCTTTGGCTATATAACCCAACAACAACAGCAAAAAGTGAATAATGTTCTGCTGGGCTGGTGAGTTGAACTGGCTTATGGTGCAGTCAGACGAGCGTCGCAGCAGCAAGGTTGGCGACTCCTTTCATCATTGTTGAACAAAATTAGCAGCTTGACTCTGCTCTCTGAGTTCACATTTAGAGTGTGCCTTTTTTAATCTGTCAGCCAAGCTATTTAAGCAGTGCTGCTGGTGCACTTTAATTTCTACCATGCTAACCAGTATAAGGAGTGCTAACAGGAGAACAGGTATAGTGGTATGATTAGAACAAAAGAGTTCTAGATCGTGTGCACAGAGAAGACCTTTGTTTGTAGGATTAATATTTTGAGCATGTGCTGGATCAAAATGCTTTGAGTGTAAAATTAATCTGTACATGTAAATGCTTGGAAGATATGCATTTATTGATGTTCTGATGATATCTAATAGACTTTAACAGAGTACTCAGTTGAGAATAAAGGTACTTGTATGCCTAAGTCTGAAACCTTTGTCAGTGTATTGCAGAAAGAACAGACAGTTAGTTAACTAAACAATTAGTCCAGGTCTACAGCAACTTCTTGAGCACTAACAGAAGTCCTGGCTGTGTTTTAGCTTCATCAGGCTGTTCTCGCTGAGGCTGGGGATTATCCATAGTGTGTGCTCAAGAGTAAAAAGTGAACAGATTTAATAAAAGCTTTTTTTTTTTTTTCTTCTGTAATCCAGTTATATTAACATGATGTCTTACACTTTGTAGCAGCAAAAATAAATCAGCTGGAAGTGTCATACAGAAACAGAAAAGTTGCAGAGAAAGGACATGAAATTTGAGGATATGACGTTTAGAATAATTTCCCTTAAATTTTCATTGACTTTATTCTGCTCCAAAAGAAAATAAGGATCAGTCTGCAGTTGACACTGCTATAATGAAGCTGCTTCTGTGCTCATATGTGTGTGTGTGTGGTAGTGTTGAACAGTCACATGCTGTATCTTGCACTCAAAATTTGCAGACCTCATTCTTGTACTTGGCTGAGAAGTTTGCCCATGAGTTTGAAGAAGGCTCTGCGTCTAAATTAAGTGTTCCCAAAAATTAGGGGGTGCTGGCCTTTCAAAGACAAGGACTCATGGAAGCATTTAAGCTGATAAATGATTGATTGTGAGCTGCAAGAATTGAAATCTTCTCTGTGCAGCCTCTTGTAACTGGAAGCAGAATAAATATTTATGTTTGTTATGAAGGCCAAGGAAAAAAATAAATGCACAAATGGGATATGTTGCTTTTTTTGTATCATAAATGCAAAGACATTTTAAGTCAAAGGAAGTATAGAAATTCATAATAGATAGGCAAACCCTTGTTTTCATCTCCTTAACAAATGAATACATTCTTTGTGCCTTTATACGACTATTTCTTCATGAGCAATGAATCAAGTTGCACTAGCTATCACAACATTCATTTTAATGATTTCTTCAAAAGGTCTTGTAGTGTGTGATGCAGCAGAGTAAGACATTCAGTGCACTTTCAGTAAAGCTTCTAATCCATTTTTTACAGCAAGTCGTTGTCTTCATTGTACTGGCGATGAAGCAGGAGCACTTTTGCCATATCTACTCAGAGCAGAAGTGCATTGTAAATATCCATCCTCTGTAAATATCACCCTCTTGGAGAGAAAGAGATTCAGTAATGCTTCATTTATAGAAAAAAATCAATATAGTTTGGTTGTGAATTTAGTAGCTGGCTGATGTCAGTGATTTCATGTTAGAGCTCATGAAGCAAGTTTCTAATTTTTGAAATGTGTTTTCTGACATATGATGAAGGTATGACTGTTGATGCAATTTGACTTCCTTCTTTCAGTTAGAGGGAGTGACATGTGCTTTGAAATTCTTTGCTGCTTTCCTATCAACAAATGCATGTAGTACTTTTTTTTTTTTTAACCTTAATATTCCTCTAAACATTTTTGTTTTTCGAGCTCTGACAGAAAAAGCCATGATTGCCATGCAGGATGTTTTGGTGTACTTGCAGTGTGTGCCTCAAGACAAAATACTGAATGCTACCTGAAGTTGTACTCGTTCAGAAAGGCTAACACTTGCAAGCTCCTTACGTGTTCTTGGTGGGTTTGTTTCACTTTTTTCCGTATGTTTCAGCTTTACGTAATTGTGTATGTTGTGGTTATATTCACTCTTGCTCACGGAGTGCAGTGCAATCTGGACCAGGGCAATATTTCCAAGTTAAATAGTACTAACAGCTGGTTGGGTTTGATACCAACCGAAACGACTCGGTGAGTTTGAAAGTGTAGACAGTGTCGTGCAGCATTACAAAAGACATGAAAACAAACATCCCCGACTTTTGAACAAAAATCGCTTTGGAGAAGCAAGGCAGAGATTACAAACCCAGGGATAATATGGCAGAAAAGCACTATGTAGTAGTTTGTGGAGCATTGGAGTTGTGCTTGGATTTTGGATAATAATTTCCTTTCGAAATGTTTACCTCTGAAATGCTGCCACGCTGGAAGTTGTTGTTGTTTGAGAGCTTATTGCATAAGTGAAAGAAGGTGAGAAAAGAACCCTGCTTCTTGAGGGTTCTTGAGATTTTCTTGTTTTTTGAATGTCCTGTTTGTGTGTGTTACACTGTGATTTTTCCCCAGTCTTGAGGAAAATCAGTAAATCCCTGCATCTGATTGCTTTTAAAGAGACAAGTGTTTTTTTTTTTTTTCCAAAATGTATTGAGGAGAAAAAATTAGTCTTTTATCAAATTAATATTAAAAAAAGGCTCTTAGGGCTGTCTATTATGGATGTTTTGAACTCCCATTTAGTTGGGAGAAAGCAACTTGGTAAAAGCTCACATCCCAGACAAGTGAGATAAAAAATATCCTTCTATTCCAACCTCAAGAGTATCATTAAAAATTGTATTCTTTGGTATTTCAAGAGACATGGGATGTCTTCCTGGCCTCTTTAACTAGAACTGCCATCGCTTTCAGCAGGCTTGCTCAGAAAAAAAGAGTTTGCTTGGCTGGATCTGCCTGACTGTCCACCTGTGTATGTCTGTCATTGCCTGCAATATTGTAGCTGTTCATACAGGAGTTCAGAGAGAGTTTTCAGGATTCAGATGCTAATTTTCAATAATTCTAAAGTGGAAACTGATTAAAAAAAAAAAAAAAAAACTTTGTAAACAGCTGGTTTTCTGCACTGTGATACTGGAGAGCAAGGGGAAGGTTTCCTGCTGTGCCTATGTGCCTGGTGGCAGCTCTGTGTGTACGAGGGTGACCGAGGTGTAAAAGAAAGAGAATGGTCCCACTCTTCCTTGATGCTCCCATTCCTCTCTGCTTGCACGGAGACTGCAGTTTGATGCACAACACAGCTAAAACCACTAAAACAAAAAGAACGAAAAAGCTACTTTCACCTCCTAGCAAATTCCCAGTCCACTTTACCCCTGAACCCCATGGGCTTTCTGCTTGAGTAAGGCAGGGCAGATGGGAATGAAGAAAGGACAAGAGAGCTTCTTTAGTGGTGGTGCTGCTTCACTGTAACTTAAACTGTGTGAAGCGCTGCTCTCGCATTCTGCATCCCCAGTCAGTAACAAGAAGTGCCACTTTGGGTTTAAATGCCTAAGAACATCTCTTGGAAGTAAATATTCAGCTTATTTATTTCTTTCAGTGCACCAGTCCTCTGTGTGGTTTGCTTTGGTTTTTATAATAAATAATCTTGAGAAATAGTTTTTTTTACCTACTTTTTTTTTTCCATATAAGTACTGGATGTTAATGAAAATAACTGTGGCAACCTCGTGCTTGTACTCTCTGCCTCCTCCGAATCCTCTTCACAAAGTGCTGATCGTCTGATCTATGCCCTTTCTGCTGTACTTTTTCTTGGGAACTGCTTTTTACAGGACAACCACATAAAGAATGAGGCAAGTCCTTGTTGCGGGATTAAAATGTGCAACTAAAACTGTATTTACGTCTTACCCACTCACCCCAGACTAGACATCCAAGCGTTTAGTGAACCTGTGCAGCATGTCTAGTGTCTGCAGTGAATGATCAAATTAACAGGAGATCCAGAGTGCTGAATCAGCACCTTTTTCTCAAACTTTTAACATCCTTGCAGCCTCATGCAACCTACGTAGCCTTTTACCATGACTCTTCTTATATGTAAAGGTAAAAAGCTGCTCTTTGCCTCCCTCCTTGCCCCTTAGGAGGTGGTGTTATCAAGCAAAATGTGTATCCATGAGAGTGGGCAGCACTCGCTTGCAGCAGAGTTATTTAAAATAGCTTGAGTGTTTACATATACACGTGTGTAGATTTTGGATAACCTTATTCTTTATGGCTCATGTTCCATGTAGACAGGAAGAAAGAGTGGGTGACAAGTGGTGAATATCCGCTGCAACCACGTGGGCAGGAAAAAGTAAAACATCATTTAGGAGAGGGAAGAGAGAAAGAGGCTGTTCCTAGAGAATTTTCTCACCAAGAATATGTTCACTGGAGTCTTTTTGCTCCTTTATTAAGGCTAATTTGAGAAAGAAAGAATGATGTTAATTGTGTACCTTGCCCTTAAGCCAAATTACCTGGCTGTTATTGGGATTGTGAGCCGAGAAGATTATTGTTCTCCTTCAAATGTTATGTTAAGCTTTATTTAGAAGGCTTAGGAAGGCAGGGAGCTGAGGAATATGGGGCTCTCTAATGTTTTACTGGAAGATTGTAGCAAGTAAAACTCAGCTTTCTGAAGTTTGTTTCTGTAGGGAGGCCTTTTTTGGTGTCTTGAAATATTTTTGTCTTTGAGAAATGGAAGTCTTAAGTGATGGTCTTAAACTGATTTATTTTGGTGAAAGTTTTAGTTACACATGGATTTTGATTTTTAAGAGCTAAAGTTCTGCTTCTGTAATATCAGTACTGTAGTTGACATTCTAAAGACTTTTTACCATCATGAATTTTTAACTGTTAATGCCTGATGTTTTTTTCCCCAGAATGTGGAGAGATTTAGGCACATGTCAAAACTCTACTTGAATTTCTCATTTATTTTTCTTCAGCTTGTCTGTTTCCAGGATTGCATTTGAGGAAAAGACTTTGTTACCTTTGCTTGGCTTCCTTGAATCATTGATCATGAAAGAAAGGGGGCACTTCCTTCCTTGCAGAGCCAAGACTGGCAGATCTTATCATGAATTTAGATGGCACTGGGTATTTCTGGTGGTGATGATGATTTGTCTCTTGCAGTAGTTTATCTTTATACAAAACCCTTGGCTTTTATGTCTGTGTAGGTAGAGATTAGGCATATGTTATTTAAAAGGCACGTGTAAAATGTATAAAATATAGCATGTGCTTGCTTGTGCGCAGATATATGGAAAAGGGTGAATTTTATAAATTTTTGTAAGTTAAACCTCTTCCCCAGACCTTCCTCGGACCCCAAAGCTTTACACTTATGTATAAAGCAAACACAGTGTGTGCCCCATGAAACTGAACTGCAGACAGCTCAGAAGGCCCCAGTTCTTTTCTCATTTTATTTATTTATTATTTCCGAGCAGCAGCAACCTGAATAAGCTAAGCTGCTGATCAGATCTCAGCAAGCTGCACTAAAACCAGCCAGAATCCTGTTGTACGCCCGAGACCAGCACTGCAGGCATTCGTTAGGAGTCACGAATGCAGCAGGTTGCTTTGTGGTCGCTTCCTAGCTCTAGCAGAGCAGAGGCTGCATTGCTGCTTATGGAAGAGGGCAGCATCCTTCTGAATAGAGACCTTGTTGCCTGTTAGTGACCACCAACATTTAAAGGTCATCAATACTTCCTTTCTCCTTTTCTAGCACATTTTTTTGCTGCAGTGATGGCGAAGTTTGCTTAGTTGATTTCCATGGTAGGACAGTACAGGGTAGCACTTAGAGCGCGAATATGAGAGACCAAATGCTGTAGTTCTGCACGAATGAACTCTGTGACACCTATCCTGCAAAAGCAGATTTCTGTCACTTCAGCTGCCTTCAGCTGCGCATAACTCTGGATACTTAAACCAAAAATAAAAGAAATCTTCCTTCTTGAATTTCTCCTCAGTTGTGGACTTCAATGTACGTGTCTCTGAATGTTTCCATGACTACATATATAGGCTCACGCATCATTCTTAAGGCTTCAGAGCATTTATTTTGTATGATTCTTTTTTAAAAAGGCAGAACTAAAGGTCTTCTGAAGACCTTTCTCCCTTAGTAGTCTCGGGTGGAATAGCAAGTTAATTTGCTGGGATAGCTTAGTTAAATATGAGATGTGTCTAAAAATGAGGCTCAGGTTGCACTGTTGATCATTGTGAGTGTCCTTAAAATGATGAAATCCTCCTCACAAAATATATAGGCAATGACTTGTTGCTTCAGTGAGTAATGCAGAGTGGTAATTTCTTGGGACTTTGAGTCACCTTTGGAAAGAGTGACCTCTATATATGAATACCCTTTGCATGGCAGACTGTGTAGGGAAGTGAATGGGAAAGATTTCAGAAATTCTGGTGGTCTTAAAAAAACAAGAAAAATGGTATCTGGGGTTGTATGAGAGAAGAGAAAAGGTACTCTTAGGACTCTTCTAGGAGCCCAGGACTTCTCAAAGTAAAATATTAGTCATTCTGTGGTGGTTTAATTTTTACTTTCTATAATAACATGTCCTCAGTCTGTTGGCAAGATAGCGAAGTCAGCCACAACATACAAGGCCTTGCCTGGGGGGGTTACAGCAGTACTCACTGATTGAACTTCTTGGTAACTCTGTGAACTCTTATATTTGTTCAGTCACATGCTTAAAATTATTCACTTCTTGTATTACGCTTCTGTAAAGTATCTTACCCTGTCAAGTCATCTTCTGTAACGAAAGAAAGTAAGAAATAACCATTTACCTTTTTTTTTTTTTTTTTTCTTCTCTCCAGTAAAAAGTTATCCCTCTTGACTCAGTAGCTCTTTTCAGCTTTTCAGCCCTTATCAAAAACTCCTGAGAGTGGTTGCCTGGTTTGCTCCTCAGAGCCGTTCCCTTTGGTGTCTTACTTTTGACATTGAGAGGGGAACAACTGCAGCTTTCTTCTGACTTTAGTCTGTTGCTGTGCTTTCTTTTGCTTTAGTATCTGGCAGTGATAGGTAGCAAGTACAAAGTTGCTGTCAGGATTAGGTATTTTCTTGAAATTGCTATAGGTACCAGTTTTCCTGCTATAGGTACCCATTTTTCCTTCACATATAGTATTTCTGTGTAGTTCTTTTCTTCAGACTCACCAGAATACTGGTGGTTTAACGTGCGTGACCTCTGGGTTTCCTTTTATCAAATTCACTCTCCATTTTTGTAACCAAAGCTGCAAAGAACAAAACCAAAATCCTATTTTGGTGCATCTGCAGGCTGTTAATGCTTGTGGTCCGGTGTTGATTTTGTTCATGAAAGGAGTTTGAAATCATCATGTGAAAGTGAAAATTCTTCGTAGTGATCAAGGTTATTCTATCTTTGGCGTGAGAGAAACTTGCTCTTGCTTCGTACTGCTTTGATTGCTATGTGAATATTTTTTGTTTATGTGTAGATAAACTGGCATGATGTGGAGCAACAAGTCAAATGAGGTGCCTTTACAAAATCCGAGGCATAACCAAACCAAGGATTCAACCAGAGGTAATGGTTTGGTCTGTTTTGTTGCTTTGTGTTTAAAAAGGAAAACAAATGGTGATTTTTTTTGAAATTTTGGGGGAAATTTTAACAAGTAAAGTTTTCTGACTTTTAACAGAGAAAATTTGGAAGCAAAGACCATATGATATTTGGCTTCCTTTCTGCAGGAATGGCAGTTGCATACTGTGATCTGTAGAGTATTTGCTATCTGCATTAGAAATTATAAGTCTATCTTTTTTCTTTTGAATTGCTTGGAGGAGGAGCACAAGCAACCACTGGGAGCCGGCACTTCTCGAACAAAGTGTCTGAGTCTCTAGCACAGCTCCAAAGCGAAGAGCTCAAGAGCTCAAGATCTGGAATAGCAGCAGTATGTGGCCAGCATGATGAGTGACAACATTTTTTGCCTCCCTGAGATGGAGGAAACCTGTTAGCTTCTCATGCCATGATTAGCCATGATTATCCTGTAATTTAGGAAAGAAAAGGAAAAAAAGGAGCATAGAACATCCTTGAGATGAAGACAGCTCTAGTCTGTAGAGCACTTGAGTCACATGTTAACTGTCTGTGGTTCAAGATCGGGCATATGATCTGCACGATGACAAAACTTGACACTGGAAGCTATTTTAAAAAATAGATGCATATTTTACCTCTAAAAGCACATTTTCCTGGTTGTCTACCATGAAGCTTCCATTTTCTTTCTTTTTTTTTTTTTTTCTAGTTATAAACCTCCTGAAGCTGAGGTGATTTGTACACATTTTGTTCAAACACCATCTCTCAAAGACACAGCAAAGTTGTTTCTGTGTTATTTCCTTATCTCTCCTCTTTCTTTGCATTGTTGCAACTTAGGTGAAATACAAGTTCGCAACTTACAAGGAAATTTTTATTTATTTTAGAACAGTCTAGTACTATTACTCTCCATGGCTCTGATCCATATTAATGTTTTGGATACTGTGTTTGTAAATCTTTTTTTAAGAATGGGGGCCGCCCTGTGTAAGCAAATATTTTTAAAGGAAAGTACTACTGCATACTACTGAACTAGATTGTCCTCTGTTTAGATTAAAAGGCTGAAATTGATTAGTGCCTCCTGCTTGCCTTTTGCAAACATTGCTTTTATTTTGTTTGTAATGGGTACAGTTGAAAAATATTAGCATTCAGAGTTCACATGCTCAAAGTCTGGCATCTCAGTAGCCTCTTTCACGTGTTCATGCTCACTTTACTGAAGAAGAAAATTAAAAATAAGAGTAACCTAAACTATAGTATGATGGAAAAATATAAGATATTTGTGTTGTGGTAGATAACTAGCTTTATGTTAACTTCTAAACTTCTTGTAAAGTACGGGGCAGATTTGGCTTCAAGTGTAATAATGCACTTATTCTAATTTAATGAAAACATTACATTTGATAATTAATGTTTTATTGTTCTTTTAAAATGAAACTTGACTGCTAACAGCCCATCACAGAGGAGAGGGACAAGCTGGAATTGAGTCATTACAGGAATTTGATTAGTGAGCCATTGAAAATTGTTTTGAAGCCATGTTTTTCTTTCATTTTTCACATACTAATGAGAAACTTATTCCTGTCTTTCTACTCTAAGATCTAACTGCAGCATGGGCTACTTTTTCTCAGACTAAGGCTACTGTAAGTACTTTATTTTTTTTCTTTTTTTTTTTTCCCTACCCCCTCTTTCCTCTTTTCAGTTAATGCCTGTAACCCTTTTAAGCAAGGTATTATTGTGGTCAGTAGGTTGATTTTGGGGTAAGTGGAAAATAGGCAAATTGCTGGAGTACTTGGATGTTGGGCATTCTGATATTTGTATTCTTTGGCACAATACAATATTGTTTTGCCACTGTAAGCTTAGTCTTGAGTATAGGATGGCCTTAGCTCCCCTTTAAGGAAGTGTGCTTTCTCGTTTTTCTGAAAAAAAAGTCTTTTTTGCCTAATACGGTCAGAGATTGTGTCTATACCAGTGTATTTCACATTCTTGCATGTTACTTTGAACAATGGTTTGTTGCCTTTCTATGAGAACTTAATTTAGGCGTTTAAGATAATCTACTGTATTTTCTAAATATTGGCTTCACTAAAGCCAATAAAGTGCTTTGTTTTCTTGGCAATTTGACTTTTTTCATGTAACTTTGTCCCTCTTGATTAAATAACTGAATATCAGTGTGGGGTTGTACGTGTGGAAGCCTGTATCACACTCTGAGAGGAATGTTACAGAATTTATTTCAAGTGGAGTTAATATAGTATGTTAGTATTCATTTCTTCACAACAGCCTACTTATGGAAACACAGCTATGCAGTAAAATCTAATTTAGGTAATCTTTTTAAACTAATCTTTTTAATCTGTTGTAATTTCTGGTCATAAGACTGTTTTGTAGTAACAGCATTTAGAAGTTGCTTTTACTTATAGTTTCTTTCTTTATAGAAATGAGGAAAATCTTACCATATTAAAAGAAAATAAAAGACTTTTAATTTAAAGATTGCTAACTGTTTAAAATTTTTATTTCTTTTGGTTTCTAGCTACGTCATATAGAGAACAAGCTGGAAATTGTTCCCACCAGCACAGCTGTATTTGATTCCATAATGGATGCCAAGAAGCCCTGTGCTAGCACTAGCAGGAAAATAGGCCGTAAGGGTATGTATTATTTAAGATATAGAATGTAAGGCAGGGTAAAGCCCTGTCCCTCTCTCTCCACGTGGTCTCCTGTGAATGATCTTTATTCATGAAGGTCTAATGTCCAAGAGAAACTCATTTTTCTTTCCCTTTAGATTGGGGAAAAAAATCATGTCCCTGCCAAAGTCTTCTAGCTGGATGCTGTGTGTGAGTGACCTCTGGTACCTTGTATTTGTGGTAACAGCTGTATGTGCCTGTGTTACTTTGGAGTAACTATTTATATATTCTGATGTTTGTCAGCTGTTACAGCCTAGAAAATGCCACGTCTGTGGTATTCATACTTTCATTGTAGAAGAGTATTTGCTTTTAAGAAGTTACCATGCTGACTTCGAGGATGCTAGAGTAGTTTGGCATTGGATGAAAACAGAATCATCTCTAGTGGTACTGCAGTCAACTTGCATAGGTTACTTAGTGACTTCTACTTAAAGTTTAACTATTATTGTTTCTTTAGAAATATTATCACTTTTTCAAGTATTGACTACCTTGCTTTTACTATCTTGAATTTTGAATCCTCCTATCTTGGGACTTGATTGTTCAGAGTTCTTCTTAGAAGGGTAAGTCTATAGCAGATTCTTTGCTTTCTCCTTCAGCTTCCCGCTCCTCCAGCCAAAATAAGTCAAGCAAGGAGAAGTCCTCACGCAGCCCTCTTCGAGCGACCACTCTTGAAAGCAACGTAAAGAAAAGCAACCGTGTGGAATTCCGTGAGCCACTGGCTTCGTACAGGTTAGTGCTGGGAGAATTGACTGCCAAAGAAAAATATACTAAGACCAGAATTAAGCTACTACTGAAGTTTTCTGACAAAACCTGAAAAGCCAATACCTTACCTACATACATATAGTGTGGATGAAAGTGTTTTCCTTTTCACTGACAAATCCTGAAAAGCCAGTACCTTACCTACATACATTGGCAGCATATGGTGTGGATGAAAGTGTTTTCCTTTTCAAAAATGTTACACATTGTATTTTTTGTACAGCGAATAAGAATTTGAGGTTGAGGTTGTGTAAAAGGGGCTGCATCATCAAGTTGACATGGCTGTGGTCTCTGTGGGCTGCTGGGTTTTTTAGGTATTTAGCTTCAGTAACAACAACTGAAAAGAATATTTCCTCGTGATTTTTTTTCAGCTTTATTTGATCTGGTTTTCATCATGAGTTCTGAAATGTATTACTATGAGGCAGTGAGGCATGAGGCAAGAGCATTACTAAGGATGCATTCAGTTTTCATTATGCATTTTATATGCGAGAAGCCCCCAAACTAGGTCATCAAATGAGCAAGAACAGCTGGATCAAGGCAGGGAATCATGCAGGCCGTAGATGGTGGGGGTGAGGAGTGGAGAAAACTACGGAGAGCCTGTTTTACTTAGCCTGGTTAGTACTGTAGGGAATGCAAGATGCCTTGAGAGTGTGGGGTGTTTTTTTTTTTTTTTTTTTTGCTTGTTTGTTTTTAAAGACATATTGCAGAATTAGGTGATTATAATTGCTGTGATATCAGAGCATAGAGGACCGTAACTTCTTCATTCCTTGTGTTTTATCAGCAGCATATGTTTTTCACACAGGCTTTATCCCCGATGAATAGCTGGATTGGGTTGGTAATGGATTTTGGATTGATTCTATCATAAACTTAGCATTTTGTTAGAAATGTTGTCTCGATAAAGTCAAATTGCTGCTGACTGATTTACAGTGGAATTGAGACAGTGATTTTTTTAAAAAAATTCCTCTTTATATCTATTAAAAAATCTGTTATCCTCACACCTCCATCAAAGTAGAAATGGAATGCGTGGATGCCTGACGTTTGGATCTCATTTCTGCTTCTCATGTTAGCTGTAAGGTTCTTCTCCCTCACTTCATGTGAGCTTGATTTGACTCAATCATGTAAACTTGGGCTGCTTTATCAGTTGAACAGCTCTGTTGTGCATTCTGTTTGGAATAATTTAAATGTCCTCCATTTTAAAGGTATTTACTCACTTTAACAGACTTAAAGAATTGGGAGCTGATAGACTGTGCTGTTATATTGAGAAGAACAGTTTGATTACAGGATGAAGACTCAGGGGGACTGGGGATAAATTTGGGATTAATATCAGAACTGCTACATTAATGCGCTACTCCTCCTGTAACAATAGTCTGTAGTAGATACTTAATGAAAGTGTGTGTAGCAAACAACCACTGAACTTTTATAGTGGTGCTTGTAATAATGATTATCAAATGTGTGCTACTAAGGGAAAAAGATAGATGGTTTCACAGTTACAGTGTTATGATGTGGCTTAAGGGAGTTCTGTTAAAAATACTTGCAGAAAATTAAACCAGGTAGCTTAGATGCAGAGTTCTCACATATCAAGTCCCTCATTAGTAAAAATATTAAATAGATTTTTGTCCTGACAGTGTATTTAGTATAAATGTGCTAACCATAACAAACAGGTTGTTTGCTGCCTTCTTTAGCAAGACAAAAGTCCCAGGTTTTGTTTCATTTTGTTTAAACCTTCCTGAGTTATTGTTTTCTCTTAGAGCTGCAGACGTTCTGAGTGCCCTTGGTTCTCCGCCTTGCATCATCATTCCCTAATGGAAATTACAGCAATCCTTATTGTTCTGTCTTTAGTACCTATGTATTTGGGTGGCTATCTATCCAGATTTCGCTTTCCAAAGATAGTATTTTTCCTAGCTATTCACTTTTTTGCCTTGCCAGTTTGTTATCTTCTCTATTAAGGACTACACTTAATGTTCCTGCATATAGATGTATGTAAAAAATGTTGAACGATAGGATTTCATTTAGCAAAAATATCTTTTCTTTACTTGATATTACAAATTTCCATATACCATTAATATTTATTGCTCTGGAAAAAAAGGGAGTAGGAGAGATGGTTGCAGAAAAATGCTTAGTGGTTACTTAGCTTACTAAACTTCTGAGCACTCAGCTTTAAATTCCTTGCAATACTTCTTGATGGTTTTAGCACTCAAATATAAGGCAGGGTGTTTTGGTGCAATTTGGAATAGAAAGCTTTTTCAGATTTGTCGTATCTGCAGCGTTTGCATTCAAACTCTGAAAGAACTAACCTGTGCACTGAAGACTGAGCATAAGAAGTCATTCTTTTAAGTAATGGTTGGTAATAACTGCTGAGTTGGAAGCTCCTATTGTTTTGTTTCTCATGTTGACCTTTATGTTTTTCTTCTCTCCTCTATATACATCAGGGATACATTTGGTTCTACATCTTATCAAAGTTCCAGCCACGCAGAGGCCAAGAGACTTTTGTCTAGTTTGGACTTCAGTGAAGTTGAAGGGAAGGCTGAACTAGCAAGTCGTATGATATATGACAGAGATGAGCGGGATTTACACAGCAGAGATTTTGAAAGCGCGGGTGCCTCTGCTGCAGACGAGACTGTTGTTAGGTATTTGAATGACCGACCAGCAATTGATGCCTTGCAGAATAATGAGGTATTTTTTAAAGTTGCAACTCCTCCCAGATTGGAAGAAGAAAAAAATAGTGGTTCCAGAGATGAGAGTAGCACTAAAACCCCTGTGAGAAATGCATCCCAGGACACTGAACTGAAGGGGTTTCAAGTGGCAGCAGCGTCTTCCCCTTCTGCCACCAGCACCTCTAGTGCTCACAGACTGGAAATTTTGAAACGACGGCAGCACGATGCAAAATTGGAGAAGCTGAAGGAGCGGATTCGAAAGCAGTGGGAGCAATCTGAAGAGCTGGGTAGCAGAGGGCAGCATTTGGGATATGCTGAGCAACCCGTTGTCATCACAAATACAGAGAACGCAGTGACTCCCAAGGTCAGAAAAGTGGCAGCGGCGCCTGCTGCTCCAGCATACAAAGGTACGGAGGTGCAGAATTTGACTCTTAGTTACACGTGGAGAAGGAGCAGAGTTCAATTTGTTGAGCAGTATGTCAAAATATGCAAGTGACTTATAAAAGAGCTTGAGCAATACAGCAGTGGATAGGATAGAATCATATGCTTGCAGGAAAGAGCAAGAAAGGGGAGAAATTCATGGTTTTTCGAAAGTATGAATTCCTTTGGAATTCTTTCTTTCCTTTCTCACAGATTGCTATAAAAGGAATCTCTCTATATTACCATTTGTCTTTACTCCAATATGTTTTTTCTTATGGTCCTAGAAGTTAGTAAATGTGTGTGTACCGGAAATTGTCTTGCACTTGGTAATTCTTCCCTTCATTCAGTCTGTTCTTCAGCTCTTGTCAGGCTGGTATAGTCCTTTTTTTTTCTGTTTGATTTTCACAAATTTAAGTAGTTTTTTGCTTGTCAGTTCCATTCCCCACCCCATGTCTTGTCCGTGCCCTCTCCTCTGCGCTCCCCCCCACCAAAAAAAAAAAAAAAATGTTTTCTGTATGTTTTGCAGAGTTGTTTTAAACTCTTAAAATATTTATTTTCAGGTTTCAATCCTGCTGAAACGAAGATTCGCACTCTAGATGGAAAGGTCTGGCATGAAGAAGAATTTCACATTATTAGCCAGGAGCTGTATAGAGGTGTAGCACTGCAGTTAGCAGGTGAGATACAAGCTAAATTTATTAAACCATGCAGACTTTTATCTAAGATGCAGATAAATTTATTTGGTACAAATCCACAGAATCACGGAAATAAAAAATAGAAGAAACGAGAGTTAAATATGTTTTACCCTCTGTCCACAAGAGATGCAACTGGCTGAACACCAGAAAGAAAAATCTTCTCTCCCACTCTCTCATAGAAAAGTAATTAAAAAAATAATTAAAGCGGTGCTTTAGTTGGGGACATATAGATAGCCTATGCCAGACATATTGTGGAGTTCAACTGTATTGCATATCGTGTTTCTTTCAGGGGGATTGGTGTCCTCCAAGAAAATGAGATTTTTGTTTTACAGAGGTAATTAAGATAACTACTGCAGCATAATTACTGTGTGACTTTGAGGAGGGGACAGGAAAAAACATTATTTTACACGATGAGCTCATTGAACAGCATGGGTATTTTTGTTGCTTAAGACTCTAAGGCAAAGATCTCATCTTTAATCACTTTTCGCTCTGGAAAACTGTGCTATGACTGACAGCTCTTTTCTGTAGCTAACCTAGGCTTGGATGCCCAAGTGTGCTATTTAATTTGCTAGACTGGTTACAGTGAAGTGCTGTAAGATTGAATTGCTTTTGACTGACCGACTTGTGGGGAGGAGGGAGAAATCAGAGGAATAAAAAGGAAGGGTTTAGAAAATAAAATTTTCTGAGGACCTCTAGCTTTGTAGTTTAAGATGATGCTTATTATGTAGCAAAAATAACTCTTCTCATTTGGTCAAAACATATTTAAGACAAAAGTGAAACTTGATGTGATGGTGTTTTCTTTGCATGTGGCTATTAACTGATGTGGAAATGATCAGATGTCAGTTTTCCTTTGCTTGTATGGCTTGTCAAGGCACTGAGGAATTTTTCAAGAACCACTCAAGTTCAGAAAGGGCAGCCACTTCTTTTTCAATAAAATTGTTGTGCAAATATTCAACATCAGT
This sequence comes from Crypturellus undulatus, assembly GCA_013389825.1. Taxonomy (NCBI): domain Eukaryota; kingdom Metazoa; phylum Chordata; class Aves; order Tinamiformes; family Tinamidae; genus Crypturellus; species Crypturellus undulatus. The sequence goes on from VWPW01027445.1 coordinate 39,082, forward strand.
CCATGCATTTATGCCACATTTCTCAAAAGTTCTAATTTACAATAGCATTTCTTTTTAGTTTTGACAAACTTAATAGGAATTATACATGAGCTCTGCATAGAAATCCAAATTTGAGTCTTATGTCCAGTTGTCTTAATTGTCTAATTAAAAAGACATTTAGATTGCTTTTGTTTACAGAAGTCCTCTGAAAACACAATGAGCTGTGTGGGTGCTCAGCCATGTGCCTATCCCCTTGCCCCTTGTAACAGCAGTGATGTTGTAACTAAAGTTATGGCAGTAACTGCTTTAAAGATGCTTAGGACTGGCCTCTCCTAGAGCAAAATTGCTATAATATAAGTAGACTGAGGGGGAAGCAGCTTGTGGGTTTTTATGGGGTAGAACCTGTTGGCTACTGCAAGAGAGGAAGAGAGAGTTGAGATTCCTGCAAACAGTCACTGAAGCCACTGGTTCTTAGAGCCAGCGCATCGAGTCCGTTTGCCTTGCATTGGTTGGCAGGTGAAAGATGACTGGAAAATTGTGGAGAAATAAGGTAAAGACCATAATGGACTCTTTAAAATCCTGTTTCCATACCCCAGGGTCTTTTTTCTAATACTTCCTCTGTGGACGTCCATTAGGTGGGTTCAGCTGCAATTAGGGTTTGCAAGCATCAGTATCGCCATCTAAATAGTGAGGCGAGTAGACTGAGGACTTTGCTTTACCTTTAGTAAACGTTCCTGGCAGCTCTAAAGCCTGTATTGTCAGGGAGGGCTTCTGCGACAGAAGAATTCTGCATCGCTGGGCGCCTTCTGGCACGAGTCTCGCAGGGAGCGGAGCGCCCCGCTCTTCCTGCTGCCAGGCTCCGGCGTGGAGGAGTAACAGGGGAGGCAGCAGCCCCTCTCTGAGGAGTGAAGCAACTGCGTGTCTTGGGGAGGGTTAATACTGGAAAGTAGAATGTCTTTAGTACAAGAGAACCAGCAGTTGTTCCTGACAAACTGAAAATATGAGGAACTTTGTAAAACTCTGTTATGGCTTTTGTCTGTGGCTTTGCTGTGTTCTGGTGAGCAGGTAAACAATACTTGCTTCAAAATGATCGTGTTATAATGTCTTAGAAAAAAAACAAGGTATATCTTCTATGATTCTATGATATCTTATTTTTATACCAAATTATTATGGAGTGGTATTATTATGTATTTTTGAGCTTTAAATCTCCAGGGAGGATTTTAAAATACTTAAAGGTAATTGATCTCAATATCTGATCTGAGAGAATGAGTGATTTTTTTGTTTCATTTCTGAACTCCACTTCTTCAAGATAAATGTTGAAGCAAGCTTGCCTTTATATGTTTGTTCTTTCCCATGGGGTATCACTTAACAGTTCTCTTTTGTTTTTAGAGGATTCAACAGTGAAAGAAAAACCTAGTGAGCGAAACAGAGAGAAAAAAGCGACCAGACCAGTACGGAAAGTTCAAAAACTGACACGGTTGCCAAGTCCAGAATCCAGACAAGGTGACAAGCACTACTGCTGTAGCGGGAGGGCAGTGTGTACGCTTCAGAGATGAATTTGGTCTGAAGAAACGGGCGTGGGATTACGTGAAAATAATAATATTCTTGAATTCTTCTCACATTCGTTACTAATGAAGAATTCTTCTTTTAATTTTCGCAGGTTTCTTAAATGTCTACTCTGTATTGAGTGTGGGAAGGTTACTGCAGAGCAGTGCTTTGTACTAGAAAGTGAGACCATGACTGTACCATAGGATTCTCTGACTGCTCCTTAGTTGTTTAGCTGTGTAATCTTTTATATTGTGAGGAGTAAAAGAAATGAGAGGACTTCCACCTTTGTTTTGAATTTGCTTTCAGTTTTCAAGTGGAGTAAGCTAGGGAGATTTTTTTTTTTTCTCTCAATACCTGCAAGGTATGCCAAGGTAGTCATGTCTTGCTCCTTTAAAGGACGTATATTTCTTCTTATCTACAGTGATACATAACTAGTAAATGTGTAGTTTTGTTAAAGAAAATCTATAAGCAAAAAGGTGCTTTTAAAAAAACCAAATTATTACAAACAGTTTTTGAGAGTAAGGTGAATATGCATTTGTACATACTGTAAGTACTGAAGCTGTAAATACCTCGTTGTGGTATTTACATGATATTTAAATACTGTAAATATAGATGTCATAATGATTCTTAGTGCTTGAAACTGGTACTGAAAGTTCAGATTTGCTTCTTCCTGTGCTGATGAATCCATAATGTTTAAGGAACAGTACTAAACTAGCTTTTAGAAATGTTGTGTAATGAGAGAGGAGCACAGAGCCTGTTTCATGTCCTAAAGGCACTGGCTGTCTCTGCGTTAGGGCACTAAGTGCGAGGAGAATGATGTCCTGAAATCCCTGAAAGAGAAAGACGCAGCAGGTCTGACTCAGTGGCTTGTCAGGGATGGCTCATCCTCTCCAGCCGTAGCAGTAAGAAACTGCTCAACACAGCCAAGAGTATAAATAGCCACAGCTCATGTTCTGCTCCCTTAGCTTGTTTTAGTTCAAGCAGCTGACTTGAAATGGAAGATGAGTTTTTCCACTGCCTTTTTGAAGGAGCACAGGAGTGTCTGAGACCAGCGAGTTGGGCGAGAGAACCCCTTTGGCTCAGGCATCTTTCTACAAAAGAGGCTTGTAGTAGTAGCATGTTTCAGATGAGGTAACTGTAGAGTGTTTGGGTAGTTTACAGTGCAAGCAAAAAGTACTGGCAATAAATGGATGAAATAGCAGATTACAGGCTTCTCAGTGAATATTTTCCCTGCTCTGGTAAAGAAAAAGGAGGGAGAAAAGACTGAGGAGCTGGAGTGTTAAAGCATTGTTGGTCTGCTGTGCTGGATTCCTCTTCAGGTTGCTTTGATACCATGTTTTCTAAGTCCTGTAGGGCCCTGCACTACAGTTCTTTTTTTGTTTCCTGCCTCCTGTGTTGTGTTCATGTAGTGTATGGGCTTGTCTGCTGAAGCAATGCTGGCAAACATAGACACTGAAATTGAGTGGTTTGACATCAACTGGATGTATTCAAGCTTTTCTTTTTTTTAAGGGCAAAAAAAAAGTTCAAGTGAGCCGAACTAGAGAACTCATGCCTTATTTTTATGATGATTTTTCTCCAAAACACTTCAAGAAGAGTTTTTCAAAACATAATTAATAGTATTGGAAGGCAATGGGGGGAAAAAGCGAGTTAGTTGAGTTCAGTGTTTAATCTAACCAATGTTTGGTAAAGATGTCATTGTGTCAGTTTTGATCATTTAGTTTCATGCAGGATGGTAAAATGATACTGCAGGGTAGCCTGCTCTTGGTTTAAGTATTGGCTGGTAGGGTAATAGCTCTTTTTCTTTCTTTTTTTTTTTTTTTTTCTTTTTTTTCTGGGTGCAGAAATCCCAGTTAGAGGGCATTGCAGTAGTCTGCTTAGGGCAATTGCTGCTTGGTATTAGTTACATGCTCATGAGACCCCCATCTTTAAGCTTGTCTCTTTAAAGTTCTTTCTAGAAACTTGACTGAATGCAAAGATGAATCATTTTTAATGCCCACCTTTGCTTTTGTTCTTAGTATCTTGACATTTTCTTGTGGAGACAGAGCTGCTTTTCAATAATCTATAAATATTTCCCCTCTCCCTCCAGTAACAACCTATACATTTTAGACCTATATAAGCCTTCCGGTTTTGTATGGCATTAATTGGCCACAAGACATTTTGAATTTTCATGTTGTGTTGTGTGTGGGCATGAAGTACGTTTCATGCTCGTGTGATTCAGCTGTGGAACATCTTCATGGTACATCCCTGCTACCTCACTGCTCTGTGTACCTGCAGCTGTACCACTTGTGCAGAGCTGAACTCTGGCTCTTGCTACAGTTAGCAATGAGTAACAGTTATAACACATACTTAACTTGCTTTCTATACCCCTCTAGCTCCTGACTTTTTTTTTTTTTTTTTTTTTTTTTTTTNTTTTTTTTTTTAATCTTGCAGGTAGTAACTATGTAATAAGTGCATCTTCTTGGCGGGAAGGACAAAAGCTGGTAAAAAAGATACTCGGTCCAGCCCCACGAATAGAACAGGACAGAAGAGCTATATCTAGTGACAGAGCAGGACGAGAGAGAGCTACAAAGTCTGGTAAGTTCTACTTTATCAATCCACTTATTTCTTTTTTTTTTCATTTCATTGTATAAATGTGCATGTCTGTAAAGTTAAGCAGACTCCTGAGATAGAATGTAATCCGTGTTTTTATTTTGTAACTGATTTTTAACTGTTCTTTTTTGGGGGAGAGTACCAGGAGCAGAGGGATGTTGTGATGCATAATCTTTCTGCCTGCATTGATTATGAAACTTTTTTTGGTGTCATGGAATGTCTGACCTGCCCAACTTGACAAATGATACATGCACATGCTACTATGCAGGTGCTCAAGAACTCAGGAAAAGTTTGGAAACAGGTTTGGAAAAGAATGGATCACATCAGTCTGAGTTTGCCTCTTGAGGCTGGTGGAAAAAGGAATGTCTATAAATGGTCCACGGACCATATGAATTTTGCAGATGTGCTTCATATAATGTTATACATATTTTTCATATAATATTGTGCCAGTTGAGTTAAAAAGTTGAAAGTGTTTGAGGCTGTTTATCTAAAGGTCTGCAAAGTTGTATGCAGAGTTAAATCTGGTAAAGTATTCATGTGTAGTAAATATGCAGCTGTGTTTTAACAAAGGTGTCATTGTATTTTTTTCTTTTATGGCATTTATCAATCTCCTTCATGACTGCAGCCTTTTCGACAGTTTCTCATAACTAATGTGTATCTCGCTGCTCTTCCGTCCGCATTTTTGCAGCTGTCTCAGTATGACATATAGTTTCCAAATTTGATTTTTACCTGAAATATTTGACCCGTGTTATTCTTTTTAATAGGCCGTATCGGAAGGACAGGTTCAGATTCTAGGCTGGATGTTACCCATAAAACCTCTTCCAGAAGTTCTGAGAGGTCGAGGAGTAAAGGGCGGTCTGAGACTAATCGGAAGAAACGGGAATCCAGTCGTCTGGATGATAACCGAGGAGATCACACTTCCTTAAATAAGGACTTCCTGCCGGTGGAGATACGTGGAATTCTTGATGACTTGCAGTTGGATTCCATGAGTACAAAGCAAGAGAAGGATGTAGAAAAGCAGAATCAGAAATGTGCTTTGCCTGCACAAAATGCCAGGAGCCACAGTCCAACCAAACGGAAACCAGACAAACTAGCTCCCAGTGAGGAGCCGCAGGTGATCTCTAAGAAACGTCACTACGACACAGATGAGGTTCGTCAGTACATCATTAGGCAGCAAGAGGAGAGGAAGAAGAGGCAGAATGAAGAGAAGAAGGCACAAAAGGAGGCAACAGAACAGAAAAACAAAAGACTCCAAGAGCTCTACAGAAAGCAGAAGGAGGCTTTTACTAAAGTAAAGAATGCGCCACCTCGTGAGCCTTCTGCAGCCAAACGGTTACAGGAAACTTACTCTAAGCTACTGCTGGAGCGGTCGTTTTTGGAAGAGCCAGCTCAGGTGCCCGCGGTGCAGGAAACGCAGGTACAGCTGATGCCTGTGTGGCAGCTGTTTGCATAAGTTGTATGTTTAGGAAGGTTGTGATTTGTCCTGATGTGGTCAAGAGAAAGGGCGTAAAACAATCTCTGAAAGTAGCTTTTGCTTATAAGATACAGTGGCATTGGTCCAAACCCCCTGCTAGTGACTGCTGCTCAGCACAGCCCTGCCCGTCAGGAATGCGAATGCAAATCATCTTTCAATTATAAATAAATAGAAGCAGAGCTGTTATAAATAGGAACAGAGTTCGGAATATTAACTGATGATCAGCTCTAGTGATTGGTTGGTCCTTAAGAAATTGTAAACATAAGTCAGACCATGAATTAAAGGGCTCTGAATTAAAGGTTACTGTCAGTCAGTGGCCACACTGAATCAGCAGTGAGTTGAGTAATTTTGCTAGTCAGAAACTGAGTATGAAAGAAGATTGATATCATTTTGATGTGTTCAGTTGAACCATCTCAGTGTACAAGCGAAGTTGAGTCTGTCTTGTGTTTTTAAGTCTGTGTGTGGTAAGAAAGATGCAATAATAGGTGGTTATAATGAGATGTGAGCTTCTAAAACTCCTACAGACTTTTGAAAATGTGTTGTTCTTATCTTCATTTCTAGCCCCGACCTGGTTATCAACCGTCTGGGGAATCCGACAAAGAAAACAAGGCTCAAGAGCGTCCTCCTAGTGCATCCTCGAGTAGTGACATGTCGCTGTCAGAGCCTCAGCAGCCGCTCCTAAGGTGAGCAGTTATGGGCCTCTGGGGAGGGGGAAAAATAGTGCAGCTAGACTCTTAGGTTCGTGTACTACTGTATAATTGTCTTTATGGCAATTACATTGCTTTTCTCAATAAGGAGGAACCTGATGCAGGAAAGTGTATGCAAATGTAGATTGCTGATATTTAATGAGTCTATAAAGTGAATGATTGTTACTGTTAATTTTTGTTGACATCAGAGGTGTGCATTTCATATTGGGGGACTATATCTCCTTTGCCAGTGCCAGCAGGCAATAGCAACTGATCATACAAATGTCTGTAAGTTTTTCTTACTCGATTTTCTTCCTTTTTTTCTGTCCCATCTTCTAGCTTGGTCAGGCCTCCAGTTACTGTCCTTAAAGTACCAAATATCCATGCTTTTCCTCCAACTATTCTTTGCCCGTTCCCATCTTACTACTTATCTCATTCTTAATTGTCCAGTGTGTCATCAGAGTTCCTCTTACTGTCATATGTGCATATGTGTGTTCATTTTTAATGACATAATCAAATCAGTATCATTTTTTGTTTTCTTTACTTAGACAAATCAAAACTGACTTTCTAAACTCAACAAGACCTCTTTCCATTCTAGAAAAGTTCAGCTAGGAAGATTATCTACTATTATGTGCAACATAGGTGGCTAAACCAAAACATGCTGAGTATTGTTAGCTTAACATCATAAGGTAAAAATAAGTGTAGCTGGAAATAGTAGGAGAGAGCTGAGATTAAGTAGGGTGCCATACATTATTTGGAAAGCCTCACAGTAAATAGAAAAGAAGGGTTTTGCAGGGAATATTGAAAGCTTCTTGGTAGTTGGGTGCCATGCAAGCAATATCAGGAAAGGAAGCTCCAAGTCTGCATCTCTGGAAGAGCTATCCATTTACAGAGCTTCTTTTATAGTAATTGGAGCTATCTGTAAATAAGAAGGTTGTCTTACAGTGTTTTAAAGATGCTTGTATTTCTAATTCTCCCTTCCTCTAACTGTGCTTGGTGACTGCCTTAGTAATAGCTGCAGTGAGACATGGTCTGAGTACAAGTAGAGGGGGCATTCTGTAGCTAAGAAATCCTGTGTGATGGGGTAGAGGGGAGAAAGAGGATGTCTCCTCGCTTTTGGAGTCAGGAAACTTGTAGGAAAAAAATACTTTCTGTTGATAATTGAGAATATTCAGCTGGTTACAACTCTACATCACACCATATATTGTAAACAGCATTTCAACTTTGGAGTTGCTCTGTCTTTTATAATACTTTTCTTTAACATTCTGCAACACTTTCTCATTTTCTTTCCCTCTTGGTCCCCTCAAAATAATTCTTTCTAGAATATAAGCTTATGGTAATGAGACATTCACCTAAAATAACAGTATTTGTAAATCGCCAACTTAAACATTGACTTTCCATTTCAGAAGTGATTTGATGGAGCCTGCATGGGTGCAGCCTGACAGGTTGAGCCCGAGAGCCCAGTTCTCTCGCTCTCAAGCTCATGCGGGTTCCAACGGAGGCCCTTGCTCTCAAAACTGGAGTTTGGAGCAAATGGGCCTTTTGTCGAAGGAGTGTGACGCCGTGTTGGCAGGCAGGAGGAACCACGCCGCAGCTGTGGGATCACTGACTTTGGCGTCGCAGCCATACCTGAATTCATCTGTTGCGCAGCAAAATCTCTTAGTAAAGCCTACTGCTAACCAATATAAGAGCAAATTGGATCGCATTGAAGCTCTGAAAGCTACGGCTGCTTCCCTTTCTAGCAGGATTGAAAGTGAAGCGAAGAAGTTGGCTGGAGCTGGCATCAATTATGGCACCATGTGGAACTTGGACCATGAATTCCTCCAAGAAAACCAGGATGATGGACGTTGGGCAAAGACTGTGAGTCCTCCTGTGAGAGAGGAAAATGAAGATGCCTTTTCAGCCAGAATTCAAAAAATGTTGGGTACCTGTGTATCTCATACAGCCTTTGATGATAACCTACCTGGGGTAGGCAACCTTAGTGAATTTAAAAAGCTTCCTGAGATGATCAGACCTCATACTGCTGCAGTCAGCCTTGGGATGAGATCCCCTGCTGCTAATAGACACGAAGGGGTACTGGGACACTTATCCAAGAGACAAACTGACTCCCCAGGGCACGAAAGCCAAGCTTATGGTCAGAACAAAGCAGTAATTCCTTACGAGTCCAGCATAGACTCCATCAGTGAAGGGCCACTCTTGAGTGAGGAAAGCCTCTCGGAAGAGGAGGGAGGCCGACACAAGCAATCACCCCTGGAGATGCTGGAGGCATTAAAAGAGAAGGACTTCTGTGTTCGGGAGAGAAATGCTTTTGAGCCCATTAAAGAGTTTCAGAAAGAAGCAGAAAAATATTCACCACTTTTTGCTCAGACAAGTGGCTCGCACAGCAAGGGGCCATGGGAGGAGCTGGCGAAGGGAAGTCCACACAGTGTCATCAACATCTTTGCAAAAAGTTACCAGCTTCATGGAAAAGGTAAGGAGAAGAAATGGGAGATGGAGTCACAGGTGGAGAATGATTCTGTATAAGGCTTCCTCACATAGCTTTTGAATAATGAATAATTCCCTGTTTTTTTTTCCTCCTTTTTTTCTAAAAAGAAAATCCCTTATTTTGGGGGAAGATTATTTTTATATTAGATTGCTATATTTAATTCCAGATTGGTAGCTGCCCCATATCTTGGACAATATTAATAATAAAATGGAATCAGTAGATCCAAATCACAGATATGTATCCATATCTGTGATGCATCTAGAATAATAAATCATTTAATGCATATTAAATATCTTAAACTGACCTGCAGTTACACTGATATGAATGCAGAGTTTACAATTATACAAAATTGTATACTAAATTGCCCAAGTTGGGTTTGAAAATTGGTGTTTTTGTGGTGCCTACCTTCACCATATGATTTAATTTGTAGAAACCTGCCAACATTTTCTGTGTCATAAGTCACTTAACTGTGTGTCTTCCCATTCTGTTTGCCTCAACTCTGTACAAATACCATCCTTTTAATTTTTTTTTTCTCACTCTAGCACATTACAGACCATCTTGCTGGCTTCTAGGCTTGTAAGTGTTTAAAGAAATACATAAAAGGCCCGTTTGGTGAAAAGATGTAGTCCTGCCACTTTCAGCTTTCAGTTTCTTTATTGTTGTGGGGATAAATGGAACCACCAGGGAGCTTCCATCTTCCTACTGTATATGAATTCCCAATCATCTGTAATAACATCCCATCTTGTCTTTTTCGTTTAAGGCAGAAGGATGAAATTCATGTTTTATGCAACATTTATTTCGTGTCATAAAGTTCAGTGTGTGTATCCTGAATCTCTTTAGACGTAGCTTTTGCTGGGTATACGAGTAACACAGCAACACATAACTTTTGCTGTGGCCGAGTGCTTTGCTTTTGCATTTTTGTTCATATGACTTATTTGATAATGTGTCTGTAAACTATGTGACATGTTCACTCCTTGTGAACTTCAGTAGGTTCACTAGCTATTTCGTTTTGAGAAGATAAGGTTTTGGTAAATCGATTGGAAATATTTATTCCTTACGTGAGCACGCTTCAAGCATTAATTGATTATTTTAATATCTTAGGACGTATTTTACAGAAGTCTGATGCAGCGCACCTTATTTGCTTTTCTTTTTTGCCCAAAATTATTTGTTCATTTTGTGAGTACTGTTTCTCTTGCCTTGAATTCCTGATTTTGAAATGAAGTCTTTTTCAAGAGGTTAATTTATATCGTAGAATGGTTGAGGTTGGGCTTCCTGTGTTCCTGTTATTAATTTATTTATTTTATCTTTTAGTATCTCTTAAAGGTGACTGCATTTACATTTTCTGCAGATGGCTCTACTCTCAAGTGTTAGCTTAGTTAATGAAGTAGCCCTTATTGTTTTACGGATAAGGAAGGCTATGCTTGCTATTCTGTGTTAAAACTGGCATAGGGTGTCTGTACTGATATTCTGCCGATGTTTTCATTTCAAAAAATCTTTTTAACTCAGGGTGATTGGAAACTTTTTTAACTTCTAAAGCTTTTCCTCTTGCACATAGCATCTGATATAGTTTTTTTTGTATTTTCCCTCTCTTTGTCCACACTGCAGTGTTTGATGAACACTGCTCCACTGCAAGTGGAGCGCCTGCCCTTCTGCGGCCTTTGCTGCCTGCTGCCAGCCCTCCAGAGAGCATCCTTTCTTACGAAGATGATTTTGCCTCGTCGCAGGGAAGCAGCACTTTGACAGACAAAAAGATTGCACGTGACCTCAGGTAATTGCATGCTAGCCTCCTTACAGAAATCAGCATGCGGAATTTCTCTTAGAGAATTAATGCAATGCTTGTTTTCTTTGTCAGACATTTTCTGTTATGTTGCATCATACTGAAGAACCTTACTGTATCAAGCAGCCTGGTTTTGAAACAAAGGCTACGGTCAAGTACTCTTGATATGTGCTTTGGCTCATTATTAGTCTGGCAGGTAGCTTTGTAATCAGGTGAAAATCACTTTCCCAACCTTTGTAGCTGTTAAAATTCTCGATTGGTCTTTGCAAAATTGTGAAAGGGGTAAGATCTGTAACTGTCAAAATAATAATTTCAGTACTGGATAGATTGTAGAAACTCTAGAATTGTTATTAGGGTTTCAGTAAATGCTTCATAATGGACATGTTATGTAAGCAATTTTAAAACCTATTAACTAAGAAGACTGGTTAAGTTTATTGATCTTTGTTGGTGTTATTCCACATATAATGCATTACTCGTACTCCTTTTTTGCAATTATCTTAGAATCCTTTATTGAAAGCCATTCATCTTTCTGTCAATTTATTGATGTTATCAGGTGTCCATAGGCTACTAAAAAAAAAAAGAGCAATAGTTTGCAGTATGGTTTAGTCCAGTTCTGTAACCAAATAACCATTAGTTTGCATCTGAAAGGATGTTTATTATCCATCTATTACCTTATAGTATAAGAAGTACATTTCAGTATGTTGAATTTTTTGTCAAACTTTTTAATGTCTTTACTGGTCATTGTGTTTAATTTCAAAATCAATGCTTTTGGTTTGGCTTTATAATAAGGCTTATGTTATTTGGTGTAACTCTTGGTTTTGATGGATTTCTTGAGTGCTATGTGATGGAAGTTGGATATCTTTAGTTAATCAGTCTTCATATATTGCTTTTTAGCATTGCTGGCAGCAGCAATTCAAGCATTCAGGAAGAAGTTTGCAGTAGGAAGTCTCCCCATAAGTCTCGCTCGGTAGAGCTTGCATCCCAACACTCATCAGGACCACGGTCTGCAGCATCTTCTCGCTCATCTGCTTCCTCTAAAAGGAGAGGGAAAAAGAAACGTAAGTACAATACTTGGCTGCAGCATGTTTGATTTTTTTTTTTGAAGAATGTTTTAGGGTTTTTTATCATGGTAGTTGCAGTCTTTCTACTTATCCAGAAACCATAATCTAACACTGATGGGAGGATTTTTTTTTTTTTTTTTTTTTTCCTCTTTAACACTTTTTGAAAAATGCCTGTCACTTCTTGTATAAAAGGAAGGAGCAAACATGTCTGCAGCAGTTGTTCTGTGATTGTGCAAGCTGGTTAGTTTCTCCAGACAGTGTTGCAGTCAAGATTAGTGAATACCACTGGGTAGGGATGTGGGTTCTGGTGAACATCCCAGTGAATAGGAGTCACCTGCATGCCCTTGTAGGGATGACAACTAACTTCATTTTGGGCTGCATTAAAAGCTGCCCCCTTGATGTGATTGTTCCCTTTCCCCTCAGCACTGGTGAGGCCACCCCAGTGTTTGGGTTTGGGCTCCCCAATAAGAAAGCAAGATTGAGCCCTAGAGGTCAGTGTTGGGTCCAATCTTGTTCAATTTGTAGGTGACCTGCGTGAAGGGACTGAGTTCACAGTCAGCACGTTGGCTGATTATACAAAACTGGTAGGAGTGACTGGTGCCCCAGAGCACTGTGCTGCTGTTCAGAGAGCCCTTGACAGATGGAGAGGGGCAGAGAGGAACCTCACAAACTTCAACAAAGGCAAGTGCAGAGCCCTGCACGTAGGGAGGAATAATCCCAGGCACCAGGACAGCTGCGGGGCTGACCTACTGCAGAACAGCTCTGTGGAGAAAGACCTGGGAGTCCTGGTGGACTACAGACTGAGCCAACGGGGTGCCCCTGTAGCCAGGAAGACCAGTGGTATCCTGGGATGCATCAGGAAGAGGCAAGGGAGATGATTCTCCCCCTCTCCTCAGGCCTGGCAAGGCCACATCTGGAGTGCTGTGTCCAGTTTTGGGCTCCCCAGTGCAAGAGGGACATGGAGCTACTGGAGCAAGTGCACTGGGAACTACTGTGATGAAGGGGAGGCTGGGAGAGCTGGGGACTCTCCCTCGAGAGCTGAGGGAGATTTGCAATGTGTGTATGTATCTTAAGAGAGTGTAAAGGTGGTGGGGTTAGACTCTGTTAAGTGATGCCCAGTGGTAGGACAAGAGGCAGAGAGCACCAACTGAAACACAAGAAGCTCTCTCTGAACATAAGGAAGAACTTACTGTGAGGATAACAGCACTGGAGCAGTTGCCCAGAAAGATTGTGGAATCTCCTTCCTTGGAGACAGTCAAAAACTGTTTGGCCGACAACGCTTGAACAGAAGTTCTATAGAAGGTTCTATAACGGTCCCTTCCAGTCTGAGCCTTTATGACTCATTCTGTTTCCAAGAGACTGGTACACTTGAGGCAGACACTGTGCAGATTAGGGTGGTTCAGCTCGCTGCATAGGAGTAAAACCTCAAGTGGGTGGATTTGCTTAGCCTAAGAAAAAAAGGCTAAGGTGAATCAGTGTCCTACTGGCATCTTTGACTACCTAACTGGAGAATGCAGATGTGAAACCAGACCTGTCTTGGAGATGGATGGGGATAAGACAAGAAGTGATAAAGAGCAATTTCAGCAAGAGAGATTCCAGTCAAAAGGTAGGGGAAAAAAAAATCATGAAGCACGTAGTCAGACATTGGACAGGGGAACAGAAAGGTCTTTAGAGACCTTTAAGTCTTTAAGGTCTTTAAATCTCCATCTTTAGAGATATTTGAAGCTTGACTCGACAAAGCCCTGACCCAGTTGCCCTTTTTTTTGGCATTAGCCCTTTCTTCAACTGAGTGCGTGAATCTGGTGACCTCCCATGTTTTTTTCTTTTTTGAGTCTGTCTAATTTGTCTCTGATGTTAAATGAGGGTCATCCAAAAACAAATGGGCAGAAGGTGGTTATTAATGTTATTGAAAAATATTCCTTTCCTAAACTAGCCTTCTAACAAATTAGTTAACTTCATTCCAATAGGCTTTTGAGCAATCAGAGGTATGGCCACCTTTTCCAAGGGGACATGCTTCATCTCTAGATCACAGACAGCTTACATTTATATGCGCAAATTAATAAATATGCTTCTATGGCAGCTTGTGAATTGTGAAAACGTGAAAAAAAATGCGATTTGCTATGCTTAATATTTAAAACATAAGGGAAAAGATAGCTTTAAACTGTGAGAGAAAAGATTAGACATTCAAAATTCTTTGTTACTACTCTTTTGAAATTCTCTTGTTTACTAAAATAAAGGTAGGCTTCATTCTGATTTTCAGTATTTAACAAATTAAACCGATATTTTCTTTATTTAAACAGATACAGTTTTCAATTTTTTTAAAAAAAAAGTTCAGTTTGTATATGCAAAAGAGAATTGACTGTAGTTTGTGTTGAGAAAACTACTACTGTATCTCTGCAAGTGAATATGATAGAGCTCATCTCTGTAGGAAGTTGTCAGTTACATTTTTTTTTCTTACTGGATATACATACTTTTAACTCAGAAGCATTATTAAATGAAAAAAGAGGAGTCATTTTGTTTGTTTTGGGGCTCCTGATGGCTAAGATATACTTAGAAAACCAAGCATGAACTTTGCCTTTCTCATTGATTTTTAGGACTGGAATCTTGCAATGGAAACTCTCACCACTTTCCAGTGGAAGGAGAGAAAATGCCATCTGACCTGGAGCGGGGATCCCACCAGGCCAAGAAGTCCTTGTCTAGTAATAGAATTTCTAATAAGGATTTTGAGCAGACCCCAGATACTGACAGCACATTAGAAAACTTGTCTGCACACTCCCTGATGAGGTAATGTGAGCTATCCAGGACTGAATCTTGGTAGCATTATGCAAAAAATGGTTATGTCTTCCTGTATGCAGAGTAGTGGCATCAATGTTTTGATAGTAACCTGTTTTTTTAAAAAAAAAAGAAAGAAAAACTAAAAAAAGGCAGTTTGCTATACTCCCTGTCAAAATACCATTGTAATTTCCTGTAAGTGAAGTAAAGTTCTTGACATGGACTTTCAAAACAGATGCATAAATGCACATACATATTAATGTGACCAGGTTCCTGCTGGCTTGATCATGTAATAGTGTCTGCTCATGAGATACCAAACTGTGGACCAAGCTCCTTACCTCAGGTCCCTGTTTTCTTCTCATTTTCACTTTATGAAACTTTCACCAAATTTCCCATTATTTTTCACTAATAACAATGTTATTTATATGAGAGAAGTTTTCTTACCCTTATTTAATTACTGCCACAGATTTTGTCACATTCAGCAATATTTTCCTTGGATTGGAACATGCAAATAATAGTATTTTTTGTACCTGTATGCTAACAATGTTTAATAGTGTGTGGAAAAATAGGACACTCTAGAACTTAGTTTCAACATGGGATGTAGGTGTAAAACCAATCTCATGAGGCCATTTTTTAAATGCAGATTGAGCTTGTGTAAACTACGAAAGAACAGGCCTTTTGCACAGATCTCTTTTAGTGTTTATATGCAGAAGAAATAGATTATTGCTTTGAAATCTTATCAAATGCCACAACTTGAGAATACTGACACCTTTCTCGATTTCGTTGTCAGCTTCTCAGACAAGGGAAGATCCCAAAAGACACCAACCTCTTCCCCGTCTCCAGGCTCCCAAAAATTGCTGCAGTTTGATTCTGTAGGCAAAATGGGAGAAAGAGCCAAGTCACCTGCTGGCTTCTCTGCAAGCCCAGCGCCAGGGCTGAAACCTCACGTGGCCTTCTCCGACCCCAGTCTGGGAATGAGCAGGCCCAGAGCAGCAGCCTCGGCAAGCGGTGAGTGGTTGTGTTCTATATTTGCTCTTTATTATACGACGTGGGACACCGAAGCCTATGGAGACTGACCAGTGAGTCTTGCCCTTCAGGGTGTATGCGCTTCTCCCCCGCTGGGCTTCAGCATCGTTTTTCAGCAGAATTGAACTACCTTAGTGCTATTGAGGAGTCTGTGCGGCAGCTTTCAGATGTGGAACGAGTTCGAGGCATCTCGCTTGCCCAGCAGGAGAGTGTATCTTTGGCTCAGATTCTAAAGGTAATGGGAAAATATTTCCTTAACCTTCCTCTCTTATATTTTGCAAAAAGTTAATCAAATGAGATAGCTAATACTTTTGTTAGAGATGCAGAGAAGTTTTAATGGGCATGCTGGAGCATCTCTGATCATGTCCTTTTATCTGAATTACTGCCCAATGTTACTTTTCTTACTGACATTAAACAGGAACATGTGTCACCATTATCTGAAATCACAGTTGTGACTGGGCACCTCAATTAGACTAAAACATAACTAATTAGCAAGTCTGGTGTTGGGTCCTAATGCATGCAATGCAGTTGTTCAGGCATGATCTTTTGTCTTAATGCAAAAGATGTTTTGGGTTGAAATTTCCTTCTGACAATATTGTGTATTCTAATTTAAGTAGAATTAATTGATTTCCTAAATCATCTTTCCTTCCACACTGAAGTGGAAGCAGATGAGGAATGTGCCTATTTTAAAAGGGATAATCAGGAGGTAGGTTGAAAATTTGACTTTAGCAGAAGCGGCACCATTGGAGCAGATCTGTCTCTCAAAGGTAGCTGCGTGCAGTGGATGAGATGAAAGAATTTTTGCATTTAGCTTCTGACATTAAAACTTGTTTCCTCAATCTGTAGGCAAAGCAGCAGCGCCATGAACGGGACTTGGCTCTTTTGAAAATGAAGGCAGAAAAAGAAGCTTTAGAAAGTCAGAGGCACCTGGAAGAGGTAAGGCAGAAGGCAGCTCAGGTAATGCTGCCCTTCAAAAACTGTGGACTGTATAAAAGGCAGATGCTATAAATAAATCCAAGCCTATGAATATTCTTAATGTGAAGCTGTGAATGTACGGAAATGGTGAAGGCTGTGGACATATAGAAATAGTGAAGGTATTTACTGCAGCTGAAAAAGGCCCCTAAGGAACAATTTTCAAACTTTTTTTCTTCTAGATTGTGAAGAATAAAACTGTACTTACAAGCTAGAGAATTTTGAAGATCTTGATTAGCTCTTTTTTTCCTCCATAGGTCCATGCGGAGTCACTGCAACAACTGGCTCAAGCACGGCAGGAGGCTGTAGAAGCGATGCAAGAAAACACATGCAAGATTGTAGCCAAGCAGGTAGAAGCTGCACTTCTTACTACAGATGCAGCTCGCCAGATCCGTGAGGTGAGATGCTCTGTGAAAGGAGACACTCTTCTAATTTCGATATTACTCAAACGCTGTTTTTCGTCTAGGTTATTTTCTGTTCAGTGCAGCTTCTTCACCTTCACCACATGAAAAATGATACAACTTAAAAAGAGCTTTTCTGGCATCACAGCTTAGAAACAAGTCAGTTGTCAGACTTAGATTCCTGTTCGTTATTCTTATATTTTTCAACTTAATAAACCATTCAAGAACTTGTTCTTCAAGGACAGATTGATGATAGCAAACACAGAAAGAATGTTTAATTTGTAAATGTTACACTCCATCAGGGATTGATGCTATGTCTGATTCATATGCATTTAAACTAGAAAAGGAGGAAAACTGCAGATTTGCTTCCTTTAGAGGGAGAAAGGGAATAGCTAGGGAAAAAAAAAAAGAAAAAAGAAAAAAACCATCAGAACTCTTCCTTTAGTCCAGAATTTAAAATTTTCTGAGTTTCACTTCATTCTTAATATGGTATACAGTTATTTTCAGTCATTAAGTATAGTCGCTGTTCCCAACACATAACAGGCACTTTGCAGAGGTAAGAAGCACAATGACCAGGATGCTTTTGCTTTGTCATAATTCTGTACTCTCAATGACTCTGAATTTGGGTTGTGAGATGGTGTGCAGAAGGCTGATTGATCGATATGAACACAGAATCATGTTTCTTTGCAGGTTATGCACAGGCACATTTTAGTGGTTATCAAGGCAGTTTTTATCATAAATCTGTGTTCTAAAACCATCATTTATTACTTCTGGGCTTTACCCAATACATGAAGTTTAAATAATTCCCAAATAGACAAAAATGGTTTAGGTTGATGGAACAGAGCAACTCAGGCATGAGAGGCATCTGCTGTGTTGTTGACAGGAGACAGCAGTGGATGACTTGGATAGAGAATGACAAAGAAATGTCTTTGAGGGAGTCAAAATGAGTAGAAATAAATTAAGAAACAGGACAGAGGCAACACAGACAGCTTTTTTTCCCCAATTCATTTATTTATTTTGAGTGAGGAATTTTAAGTTCTTGTCTTGATTTGAGTCAGAGAGTAAGAGGAGTTTGTAGAAAGGTTGCTGGGAATGATCTGATCAGTAACAATGGACTAGCAGGGTAGCATTTATGTCTTTCAAAAAATACATAGATGATGTTGAGTTTATTGTATTCTTTCTTTTATTGTTTTTTTTTTTTCACTGTACTCAGATGACAGAGTTAGCCCAAATCCCAGACACTGTCAGTGCTCCAGCTGCTCCGATGACAACTTTATTTGACCACCAGCGGCAGCATCACATGGAGTTCATAAAACAACTGAGAGCACGAGCTGATGCAAACAGGTTTTGTCTAATGTATTTCTCATCTAGAGGAGGGGGGATTAGGATCTGTTTGTTTTTGCTTCTCCTCTTCTTGAAGAAAATCATAAGGTGTGATAATAAGTGAACATTTAAGAACTTAGATTGCATCTTTCTGTACATAATAGTCTATTCCAAGCATGAGATATTTGTTTAGTGAAACTGTATATAAAAGAGCAGAAATAGATGCATTTTATGGTTTTATTTAACTAGTCTAAGCCTCAAGTGGCCTCTTCAGAAATTTAGCTATTATTTCTTCTAGTAAACTGATACGTAAGAAAACTCAAATTATTATTCTTTGTTCTAAGACCATGCAGATTCAGCCCAAACACTTTGCCTTTTTCAGGAAATCTGTGTCTGGTGCCATTTCACAGAGTAAAGAGGAAAAAGGTGACTCAAAACAAACATACTCACCAGTGTTTGATAGCTACTCAGAATCCTCAAGATCAAAGATTCATGATCAGAGGTAAGAAGAGATTTGATCACACATTTTATTTCTGTTATAAAGAGGAAATAGAATTTAAAAACACTTACAAAGGAACAATGAAAGGTTTCCTTAAGGAGCTCTTTTTTTCTTTAAAGAGGGAATGTCTGTATTAAACAAAAGTTGATTTTAAACCCTTTGCAGATGAAGCTTTTTTATGTTCTAAAGCTTGAAAGCTTATATTCCTACTAGAATTTGCTTTGTTTATAATTGTAAAATCTTGCTAAACTGCATTCCACAATGTAATTATATATTGTGTGTTAATATTTTCAGGTTTGTATTTGCTGTATTTGTTTTTATTTGATGTCTTTCTGTTTCATAACTTAGGAATCTAAGAATTCCACACCTACTTTCTTACCAAGCTATATTAGCAAGAATAGGGAGCAGGTCAAGGGAAGTGCTTATTCCACCCTATTCAACACTTGTGAGATTGTGTCTGGAGTATAGTGTCCAATTTAAGGCTTCTCAGCTTTAAAAATAACCAAAAACACCACCACCCAACAAAACAACAACCAAAGAAAGAACCAACTCCCCCAGCAAAACCTAAATATTGGTTACTCTGGGATTTGGTCATCAATATGTACAGCAGTAGTGCAAACTAAATATTTTGAAATGCCTGAAGCACTATACTTGTGGGCTTTTTTAATATACGCACATGTATGTATATATATGTCTATATTTGTGTGTATATATACATATATAAATACATGTATATGTTATATCTTGGTGAAACAGTAGTACCAGCAGCCGCCAGGAGAGTCCTTCAGTTCCATCTTCTAAGGAGCACGAGAAAAAGCTTTCCCAGCGTGAGAAGGCCAGCAGCTGTATTGAAGAGCAGGCTTGTACTGCTGTGGATGACTCCTTGCCGAGCGATAGTGTTTTATCGCTGCCAGATGAAAAAGGTTAGAGATATTACTTGGCTGTGGTGGATCTGGAGAGAATGGCGGGGAGGAGGAGGTTGTGTTTTAGAATTGTTTTCTGAAATAAATGAGGCAGCATGTGTGAAGGACACTGAGCCCCAGGAGGATTGTTGGTTTCTTAAGAGGTAGCAAAGAATGGGCACATCCCATCCTAGTGGGATGGGTTACATTTATACCTGTATAAAGAACCTCATTATAGTCTTTGTTAACTAAATATCATTATGTCTTCTAACTCAAAATCGCTCTTTTCAAAAACTCCCATTAGGTTAGTCATCCTCTCCCCTTTTACACCTTCGCTGAGATGAAGCAGAGTTACACAGCCTTCTGGTACATACCTGAGAATAAAACCACTTCTCTGATTTCTTCCTCAGATTCTGCTTCAATTGCAACAGAGTATTCTCTGAAATTTGATGAGTCTATGACAGAGGATGAAATTGAGGAAAAGTCTTTTCGGTCTTTGCTACCCTCTGAGAGTCATCGCAGAATTAACCTGGAAAAGAAACGGGGTAGCCGTGATTCTGATGAGGAAGTTTGCCGGGAAAAAGAAGCTCTGTCATCTTTCAAGGTAGGGCAAGTGATGTAGTTTGGGTAAATAAATTGACATGAGGCACTCAAACTAGTGAGCTTGAAGTGAGCCATTTGTTTAGTTGTGTTTGCAAGCTTTAGATTTCCTTTTTTCCTCTTTGGGTACTACAAAATGTAAAGTGGTATGAATCACGCTGCATGTCAGTGTGATATATGCAGTGTGATCAGTATACGTATATATAAATATATATGTATATAACACACACACACACACACATAATTTTTAAAAGCTCTGGAATTCCTGTATTATCAAATCATGCTGAGTTTGTTTTGCTTCCAGGAGCTAAGCATGCCATTCTCAGGAGGGCAAGATACTTTTTCCAAGTTTACTATGGAGATGGTAAGGCAGTACATGAAAGAGGAAGAAATGCGAGCAGCTCATCATTCCTCACTGCTTCGGCTCAGGGAAAAGGCTTTGAGGGAGAAGACCAAGGCTGAACTAGCATGGCTGGAGCACCAGAAGAAGTAAGAGAGCTCTAAATATGCACTGTTGCTAACTGGTCATTTTCTTGTGCTCCTACTTCATTCTTTTGGTTTATTAATTCATTTGTTTATTTTTATGCATTTTGTTTCCGCTCATTCCTGACTGTTAAGCTTCAGTAAATAAACTAATCTTCTGATACTTGTAATATATAGAACTATTGTCACTTGAAAAGAATATAATTTGTAAGTGTACTTTGGTGTATACATCGGATACGGTTAGGTAAAAAGAGCTTAATCAAGACAGCAGAACATGAGAGGTTTGTGTTGTCAGTCAGAGAGAGGGTAGTGTACAAGTCTTAATTCTGGATAATATAAAAGTGTTGATGATCCAAGGTCTTTTTAATTGACTTAAGCCATATTTTGTGAACCTTCATATGTGGTATCCCTAATGATTTTTTTTCCAACCTTCCTTCATGCTTCGCATGAAATTCCAGTAGAAGTACCTACTAATGCTATTGGGTAGAAGTTGCCAGTGATATTTTCCCCTTCTCCCAAATTGGTAACTTACTGTAGGAGGGAGCCTCTGTCTGCCAGATACTTTCTTCTGGCTGTTTATCCTTGTGAATTTGACAAAGGATTGTGAGGCAGTGCCCCAAGGTCCATTCTTTCGTCTTCCTGAAAGATGAGCAAGCTACCTTTGAAGCACTTCTGCCCGCTCATGTGAAATCCTGTGTTGTTATTATTAGTATTATTATTAAAAACCTTATTGTTCATTACCTGTGTATGGCTTTCCCTCCTTATCCCCCCTCTTATTTAGTCCCTTCTCTCTTTTTATTTGCAGACACTTGCGAGACAAGGGAGAGGACGATAAGATGCCTCCTATGAAAAAGTTAAAGCGTAATCTGCTGCTGAAACTACAGCAGGAAAAGGTAACCAATGCCATGTAGGAAAAGACTTTTGAAAACGCTGTGTGGTGATTAAATATTTCAGAGGTTGTAAAAGTATTGAGAAGACTGTACTGGACTTCTTGAATAGGAAGCTGGTAGTATTTCTTTATAAATAAAACATACTAGATTTCAGTGGTGTTTTAATCAGTAGTGTCACTGGTAAAGTTCAGGTGTGATAATTAAATCTTCTGTGTCTGCCATTGAAGTTACAGGCTAAAATTACTGAAATTATGTAATAAAATAAGACAGTGGCAGGCTTAAATTGTGTCTTTGAGCTATTTGTAACTGCAGTTATTTTGTTTACTCTCTACATAAAAGGCAGAAATTAAGCACCTTCAGGAAGCCAACAAGGCTGCTCGGAAAGAGAGGCTGCTGATTCTTAAACAGCAGGCAGAAATAGAAAAAATCCATCAAACTACAATGAAACTGCAGGAAAAAATAAAGTCTGCAGGAGAAAACAAACTGGTAAGTGTCAGTATATAATTGACACTCTTCCCTCTTTTGTCTTTGCAGCTGCTATTTGACTTCAGTGTTTATAGGAATTTAATCTGAACCTGTCACCAAACTACAAATTTCTTTTTCCTCAAACTCCCTCATCCTCTGCATTTCAGCATTTTCATCTGTTTAATCTCTTTAGAACATTATTTAAGGAAATATTCTTGGAGAAGCTTTAGAATGGATGCTTTGTTTTAACCAAGCAGTAGGTGGTGTTTTTTAAATCCTCAAACTAGTGATTTTGGGTATATTACTTTTCTGGACAATCAGCTCTTTTAAGCTCTGATTTCTGTGAAATTTGGCCTTTGGGATTTGGGATTTTTTAATCATGAAAAATTGGAATATGCTTACTGGTAAATGTGTAGGAGGAGGATTGTGTAGGAAAGAATGCTTTAACTCATTTTAAGTACGACCCTGTTAGACCCTGAAGATTTTAAAACATAAGCTCAAAATAAAAAATGACAACCACAAAATAAACCACAGATTTCTGCTTTGTGTGTGACTTAGTGTTCACATTCTTGGGGTTTTTTTTAGTTCTGGATACAGTCTAGAACCAGTGGAGACTTAAATTATGGAGGAAAAGAAAGGATGTAGTAAAAAGCTATGTGTAAAATAGAAATGAAGTTGGAGTAAAGTTAGTGTTGGAGTATCAAGTGAGTTCATTGGAGATCTGCAGACAGATTTATCTGAGGTATTATTTGATATAATCTCTGAAAATTCACACATTAAAAAAATGTGGTAGCCTAATAACTGTTTATACTCTTAATGTTGGATTTAATTGTTTTGTAACATTTATTGCAGGAACTTCCCAGTGAAGATGACATCAAACAGAGCAGTGCTTCTAGCCCTCTTCCAACAGATGCAGAAACACGCACTCCTTCCCCAGTCTCAGTTTCCAGCAGCGAGACTAGTAGCATCATGGAGAAGCTTAAAAAAATGCGTAGCAGGATGGATGAAAAGTAACTAATTCTTCTTTTTCTTTTACAAAAGTTGTTTACTGTTTTAAGAGAGCAAGTAATTTTTTTGCCATCTGTACTAAATGGTCATAAGAAAGATTACAGAGCTATTTATATCATGCATATATATTCTTTGATCTACACTGGCACGTAAGTTTTAACTCTCAAATCTGACTTGCCTGAAAAAGAACTGGTTAGGCGCATTAAAAGAAATATATTTATTTTTGAAGATAATGTTTTAGAGGCTACTATACTTGCATGAATACTGAGATTCAAACCTTGTTAGCTGGCATGCTGTGTGGTCCATTCATTGAAGTGATGCAATACATGCACAAGACTATTTGGAAAGAGTGATTTTAATGTTTCTTGGACTTGATAGATTCCATAAAAGGACTTCAATTTATAAGATTGACATTAGTGCATACAAGAATTTGAACGCTACACCTTGATGGTGCATCTTGTCAAAGCATAAGTTATTAATAGCTATAGTCATGTTTGTAGGGAAGACTAGTAACTGGTTTTGAGATCTGATTCACAGAAAGTCAGCAAGCTTGTTGAGCACACAAGCTCTGCCTTGTATCCAGCTGCTGGGTTTCAATTGCCATTGCCTTAAAATCAGCTAGAGAGATGAGTTCTGTAAGTATTTTGTTAATGAACAGAGGTGGCACATGGGTGACTGAAGACAGTTAATAAGACCTTTCCTTTCATCCTGAGTGATGCACAGATTGGAGAGAAAAGAAAAAAAAGAGAACAGCTCTTGCTCTTCAGAGGAAATAATCAAGTATAAATCCATCTCCTGGGCCTGAAAAATAAGATTGAATTTGTTGATATCACCTGTTGAATTTTTTTTTTTTGAACTGAAGAAATTGTTTCTGCACCTTTTCTGGGCAGAAATTGCTTTGTCTGCTTTGAACATTGCAAGTGCTTTACCAGCATACTCAGTAGTTTAGGCTCTTGAAGTTTTTATTTGAGACTAATTTTTTTTAACTTGGTTACTAAGTTAGGCCATTACATATTGGTCCACGTAGATGATCTTTGTAATATTTTTTTTTTCCTAACTCTTGAAAGTAATATTTAAAAAACAAGCATTACAGGTTGTAAAGACAAACTGACAGTGACTCCTTAACATCCTAGTTGCTTGTAGTCTGTTAGGAAGTGCCTTTCCCATAACTGTGTACCCAGTTTTGATAAAGATAAAAAAGAAAAGTGATAGAAAAAGATAAAAGAAGATAAAAAACGGTTTAGTTGCATGATCTTTGCCTGTTCAAGCCTGTAATGAACATGGGATTTATTTATTTATTTATTTATTTATTTTCATTCTGACCCTTCTGCTAGGGCTTAGGGAACTGAACAGCCAAATTGACCGATGATACTTAAAGTTTTTGAAGCTTCTTGTCTCCAGAAGTAACCCCTGGCATTTCAACGTAGCCCTGTGGAAACCAGCTCTTCTTTATAGCAGCAGACTCTTTCCCTAAGTGTGTTCTGATTTTAGGAAGCGGCTTAAAAATAGGAACTTAGAAAGAATATGTTCTTGGCTTCCAAAATCCTGCCCCCCTCCCCAATTATTTTTCTTACTGTTTCTTTGTTAAAAAGACTATTTCTCTAATTTTTACATCAGAGCTTTAACATATAAAATAACATACAGCATACAAATTTTTACATCAGAGCTTTAACATATAAAATAACATACAGCAAACATACAGCATAGATAGTAATACCAAACTAAGTTGAAGCTTATGAATTTTGAGATGAGCATATTAATTTAAGCAGTAGCTTTATAGAAATTAAGAGATAACCAGAATACTTTTATATTCAAGACTCTTTGGCACTTTTTATCAGTAGTGTTTTTGTCAATATTGGGTTTGAAATCTTATTTTTGCCTTGTTTCTTCATTCCTAATAAGCAGGCGTGTTTCCAGAAAGACTGACATATTAGTACGGAATTGTCCTCCCTATTACAAGGAATAGTAGCAGATGGAAAATGTTCTGTATCCTTACAGTTATTTTATTTCCCTACATACTTGCACACCTTCCTAGAATCCAGGAACTTGATCTTTTTGATTGCATTACTTTTGCACACATTTTAGCAGCTTTTTTTTTTATTATTATTTCTTGATAGTATAGGAATTTGGGGGAAGGGAGAGTGGTGGTTTTGTTTTTAAAGAGTGTCAACTTGGTATCTTTTTATATACTTATTTGTAAGGCACAAGAATAGTGAAATAGAGTAAGATGTTGTTTTATAGTGTAAGAATAGGAAGCTGTCTATGCCTGTATTGCACAAGGAAAGAACCTGAATGACAAAGTATTAGTGTGTTAGAAGAAAGCAAGCCCTGCTGTGCTGGATCTCCTGTGCCCCATAGCAAAGGGAAAACCCTTTCGCATCCTTCCTTATGAAACAGCTTTAATATTTCTCTTCTGCTAAAAGGGGAGTGAAAGTTTTAATCTGTGAATCTTTGTAGCCTGCATGTGAACAGTAGCATGCTCTGTCAAAGAGAATTAATCCCTTTTCCCTTGTTTCTCATGCAGCTTGGTGATAGTTGTGCGGTAGGAGAACAGATTAACTGCTTGATTTCTTTTGCTTTTCTTTATACTTCATGATGCAGAGCTTTATGGAGCATGTTATCTTTCTTTAAATATGCTCGTTTGTTAGGAATAAGCTTAAAGCAACCATTCTATGATTCATGAGCAAATACTAGTTTAAGCACCGTTTAAGTTTTTGTAGATTTTATTTTAAATAGATGTTACCTTTCTGCAGTTCATACCTCAGACAAAAGAGCCAAGGTAGAACGATTCCAAGACGGGTTAGCATTTAGGCACAGAAGGAAGTAGCAGCCAGAAATCTGCTCGTATCTTGGACTTTCCCTGCAATTGCTCATTCTTTAGAAGCTATTTATTTATTTTTTTATTTATTGCCCTTTTGCTGGGGCTTCCCGTTGGGGAAATGTTTGATTCAGGTTTGGCCTGGTGACTGAAAATGTGGCTAGGGTTTCAGACTAACAAAGCTGTTCATATCACAAAACCAGCATGCTTTTTAGTGCTAATGATATTCTCTTTTAGTGCTAATAATCTCTGCAAAACGGTCAGGTTGAGATCTCTTAACCTGTGTATGTGGAAGTTTGCATCAAAGTAATACAACTCCTTCCAAGATTTAAGGAAAACTTATAACAGTTTGAAAGTGGCATGCCTCTAATTAACAGGAAAATAAAAGTTGAATAGACTATGCATAAGTGTATATGTTCTACTACCTTCTGCCTAATAATATATAGTTTTTCTGCTTCAGATATTAGGTAATAAGTATACAATGTCAAACGCAATTAATTTTAAAGTTCTTTGCTAGATGCTATCCTTTTCTCGTTCTTTCTGTCTTTTTTGCTATCTTGGTTTTAAACTCTTCCTCCTTATTTTGTAGACACTGCTCTCCTGTTCACTACTTCTTCTCTGTCTTTACGTCTCACCACTGGGCCTCTCTCAGTGTCTGTTTTCCCAACCTCCACCCCAAATTCCAGCTGTATATCTACAACCAATTGGTCAGGTAACTGTACCTTTCTCAAGTGATGGACTCTTTGATAGAGCATGCTCTGTTCAGTCCTAAAAAAGTCAAGAGGTTCCTTATCAGCAAACATTTTTGACCAACTTCATTCACTGTTTCCAGATTATTTTCTTATTATTGCTACTGCACTTGGCATGACAGTTCAGTTCACTTTGTTCCCACTGTTTTGTTGCTGCCTCGGATAGTCACTGGAACTGTCTAGTTTGGGCTTAAAGCCAAAATTTGAACTTAAAACCTTGAGTATACCTGCAATATAAATCAGGGCTAGAGCACCAGGTTAATACTTTTAGCTCTGCAATTTGGCCATTTTGGTCTGCAGTCTCTTCCTAACCTTTTGGAATGGGGTGGATAGAACACTTGATGTTAGCACCAGAGAAATAGTTCAAGTTTGTAAATCAGGATGGTATAATGTGAGTGCTACTGCTTCCTCCTCACTCCCCAGCTTTCCTGCCTTGCATCCTGCTAGATGTGGTTTGGAATATTTCCTTTGGAACTGCCCCGCTTTTGAGGATGAACATGTGCCCTTGGTGTTCAACTGGAACCCTCCAGAGTGTAGTAAATACTAAAGCAGCCTGTGTGCTACCTCCTTATAAAAGGATCTGCATCTTTAGCCATGTTGCTTTAATCCCTTTTTTATAGATCAAGCTTTTGAACCTTCTTTCTTTCTATTAACGTTTCTTTTAATGAACCGCTGATTTCCTTATTAGTTAGTCTTTGCATAGTATTTAGTTACATGCTCATTTAGTTAATTCTCCTTCATATTGTGGTCTTCTGGTCTAATTCGTTTGACATTGTGTTGAGAAGCTGTATTCTTTTGAATCCAATTATTTTAGTCTTTCTCTTGAATTTTATTATAACTAGACTCTCTTCCTCAAGATATGGTCAACCATGAAGATCCAGATGTTCTGGTGAAATCCATAGCTGGTGATGGAAGAAGAAAAAGTTGCCTTGTGCATTGAGGTCATTATTGTAGTATTGGCATCCATAACAAATTCCAGATATATGAGCTGCTTGACTCGGAGTTGTGCAGCTGAACACAAGAATTGAAGAATCTGTTAGTACTGGGGAAAGACAAAACACAGACAAGTGTGACTGTGTATTGTTGTTAATCTAGTCTCTGATGTTTAATCTGCTGATTTTTGCTTAAAAGTTAGACAGTGTTGTCTCTATAAAGCAGTAATGTCATGTACAAAATCATGGAACCCATTTCCGCCGGTGGCAGGTATTCCAGAAAGTCTACAAGATAGTTCTACTTTTCACCCATCCTTGTCTTGACCATAGGAAAAAGGAATGGTGGCCACATTCCAACTGTCTTACTAGCTGCTGAAACTTTTATTTTCATATTTTCATATCCTATCTATCCTTCACCTTATTTGTATGTGTCCTAAGGAAGCACACATGTGAATTTCTACCTGTCTGTTAAACTGCCAGATCACTTCTCTAGTGCACTAGGTGAGCAAACAAGAACGTGATCATGAGCAGGTGAGACCTGTGGGTTAGCCAATTGATCATTCCCATCTCTGTGCACAAAAGAATCATCTGAAACATATTAAAAAGCATATATGAATTAAAAACTGCTTTGAGACTAAAAACATAGATGCTAAGTGTTTGGGTTGATTTGAAAATTCCAAATTACAAGGGCATTTGCAAAGTCAAGTACTGCAGATCTTCAAAGATTGTATTATTAGGCACCACTGCTTCTGTACTAATCAGGATCTCTCTCTAGCTGGCAAACCATATATTTTTACGGAGTGATTTTCTACCATGTTCAGAATTTAAATTAAGGAAATGTAATGGATTGATTTACACTATAGACCTGGTATGTTAAAGGAAGCTTGTGTAATTAATACTGAACTTGCTTCCAGTTATTGCCTTAAAGTTAAATGCCATCTTCTAAGTTTAATACTTAGAAATAACACCAGACTTGCTGTTACTCAAAAAAAAGGCAGAGGGCAAAGAAAATAAGTATCTATACACAAACTATTTGTATTTGTTAAGCTCTTTGGGAATTTTGACATTTCGGAAGTTTCATGGATCGCTTGAGAAATCTTTGTCCCAAAGGGAAAAACTGCTAGCTTTCAGCATGAGCTTTCCTTTTAATCTACTGCCAGTCTTAAACTAGCATCCATATCTCCTAGTATCTGGAAGAAACAGCCCAGCATCTTTATTCTCTTGATGCTGTCAGCTGACAACGTGCCAGGAGGGGAGATCCATCTAGATTGTCTTCAGAGGAAGAAAGATTAAAAATTCCAGTAATTCAGGAGGACTCTCAATACAGAATCACCTTTTTTTCACATATTTGGAAAGAACTGTGGGGTAGTTAGGGCTGAGTCTTTTCTCTGTCTTTGGAATAAACTACAAAAAAGCTTCATTTTTTCAAATAGTCACTGCTTTCTTGAGGGTTCCAGTTTAATGCCACAGGTACTTTTTTCATGTCCTCAAATTGGGAACTTCCACTGCTCGTTTTAGTTAATAATGCCTAGCACTTTTAATGATGTTAAGTTTTGGATCCTTCACACATAAACAGTGTGCTTATGTTGTTTAAAACAGAGAGTGAAAAAACAGATTGTAAAACTTGATTTTTCTCTAATGGACCAAACTTAAGTGCATCCTCAGAGACCTGGTGCAAAAAAAAATCTCTGAAAAAAGCAAGGGAATTAAAACTATGAAGTGAATGGCCTTGTGGTATTCTAGCACTTGATTAATTTCTTTTTCTTTTAAGAAGAAAAAGTTATAGAGAAATTTTAGGAGACAGTAGTGTCTGTTTTACCTGGTGTTTTAACATTCTGTAGGTTTTATTTACTGCAAAGAATCTCTCATGTCTGCTTTATATATGTAGGTTTTTATATGTAGACTTTTTATCAGCACATCAGAATTCTAGGAGATGCTAGTTAGCATGGATGTTATCCTGGAAAATAATTTGAACAGCTAAAATTCTGGGAATTATGGCAAGAGAGTATCTGGCTCTTGGGATTTTGCCTGTGGTTGACTCCATTTCCATGGCTTTGTGCTCTGTGTGTCAGGTTCCTAACTAAGCGAGAGCAGAAGCTGATGCAGCGCCGACAACACGCGGAGGAGCTGCTGGAGTGGAAACGCCGCCTGGACGCGGAGGAGGCAGAAATACGGCGCATAGAAAAACAGGCTCTGGCTGCCTGGGACAAAGAGCTCAAGACCAAAACAGCCAAGAAAGAAGTGGGGGATCAGAGAACAGAGCCCAAAGGTAAAAAATAGCAAGGATATATACGAATTAGGATGCATGTTAATAAATACTAGAAAGAGTAAGCAGGGGGAACAGATGCAAATGAAAGTAAAACATAATCTGGCATCAGCTATTGCCTGGTTTCACACTTCTTTCCCTTATTTCTGTGTGTCTTTTTGTGGTGCTTGTTCTGTCTCAGAACTCTCAGAATCTTTGATTTTTTACTCTGCTGTTTACAGTCTTCTGCCTAGTTCTTTTAAACCTACTATAAAGCTTAGTTATATTTGTGTTCCTCCTTTAGTGTCTATCCTCTGAGGTGTATAGTGCAGCACTGTGCAAGGAGAATTCAGAATGGTGTCCCATTATACTTGTTATTGAAAACTGACGTGTGTATTTTAGGAATCTGTAGGACATTTTATAGATGTTCTGTGAGTTACTAAGTTCCAGTGGATAAAAAAAATCGTCATACAGATGACAGAAAGGAAGTGTATTCTCTCATCTGTGCTTTTACTAACTGTATCCACCAGTAAGCATTGGAGCACACCCCTAGATGGGGAGAAAAAACTCCTCACCCCATCTTTGCTTGAATATTTACTTGTTCTCCATGGCTGCTTCAACAATGTTCTGTGTCCTGCGGAATTTAGTAAACAGAAGTATGGAAAACCCAGGTTATTATTTTACTTGTTGCCAGTTGACAGACTCATGATGAAATCATAACATGAAAATGTTTTCTGCAACTACCGTAAAGGAAGCAATCACTTCTAAATTCAAAATCTTGTTTGCAGATTATATGCTGCACTGTAACTTCTTCGTAATAATAGTGACTCTTTGTGCTGTATGGTCAGCTGGAAGAACAGGTTTTCCTCGTGACCTTTTTGGAACCTATTTTGTGGAAAATTTTAGAATCTCCTGAAAAACTTTATTTTAAATGTCCAGAATTCACTGCGTATGATAGTTATCTGGTAAACATGCCTGTTCTTTCTGAATATTCACCTGTAGGTGTCTAGGCAAGTGAAAAAATGCTTATCAATTTGATATGTGCTAGTAGCAGTTATTCATATGCAGTCAACAGTTTCCTTGAAATCCCACTACTATTAGCTGCATGTATGTCAATGCAAGCTTTTTATGTGCTCTATTTTTTCCTTCTCATTAATCAATCTCAGAAACAGGCAGTGAAGAGGAGTCTCCAGTCCCTTCTTGCTCTCACCTCAACAGTGAAAGCTCTGTCCCAGAAGATCTTGGCAGTCCAGCTCCTGAGTCTGTCCCATCAGAAACTATGGGCCATGGGCAGTCAGAGAGCCCAAATCATCAGACAATTACAGAAGAAATGGCTTATTCTGAAGACATCAAATCCTCTACCTCACCTAGCAAACTTGTGAGTAAGCTTTTTATGCTGTGCATATTCTTAGCCCTATAAATAGCTATCATAAAACACAAGAAATGTAGCCATTCCGATCATCTAAGCAGAGATTAAACTCTTCCCTAAATTTTGCAATGATATTTTACAGTATTATGCATAAAAATTGTGGTGAGATGTATTCTTTAAGTCTTGAGGAAAAACTGTTTCAGCAGAGAGTTTAGGTATTTTTAAACCTGTGGGCAGTCTTGCAAAATATTTCACGTGTGTCACGTAGGTATGTGGTATTAAGTGGTGGAACACTGAGCCAGCTTACCCGTGTGAATCAGCTGTGGGCTAGATGTACTATGTACATTCCATTATGTACATTCCTTCTAGAAGTTGTGTTCAAGGAGTGTGAAAGACTTATGTTATAGCCTTGATCCACTAAGCAGCACTTTAACCTAATGAAAGAACATTTACTCTGTTTTCTTTTGTTTTCTTGGCCTAGCTACAAAGAATAGGGCAGTGTTTTTGTAGTTATTTAAAATGGCATCATGCACCTCCTCTATAGAGAGGTCCTTTTGGTTTCACAGGTATATTTAGAAGGGGATTTTATTGCCTTAGCTGTTAACAAATATTACGTCAATTGTTTCAAATACCTGTGAGTCAGAAACATTTCAGTTCACTTAGGTGGTAATAGACTAGTTTAAGGTTTACTGAAATCAAGACTCAAAACAAGCAATTAGCCTCCTGCTCTGCTGCGTATTCTGGGTTTTTTATTTTGTTATCTAAGAAACTAAGATAAGTTCTTAAAATATTTAACTAGGTACTATTACTTTTGAGAAGTTCTCTAGTCAGGCTATGTCCTTTCCTTGTAATTAGCCCATGATGAAAAAAACACCCTGCTTTCAAACTGAGCTTTACAAGTAGATACTTATGTGCCCTTTTTGTTCTCAAATAGTCTCCTCCTAAAAGCAGTGTATCTGTATCAAAGCAAGATTCCAGCAAAAGCAGCCACAGAGTTGGAGAGCAACTACGTTCAGTTGTGAAGTCTCAGCAGATATCTAACAGCTGGTCTGATGAATCTTTATCTATGACACAATCAGGTAAGTTTAATATCTGCTTGGGGTTTTTCTGTTTGTTGTTGTTTTGTTAAGAAAACAGTTTCCTGCAAACAGGTATGAAGAAGGTAAGGGTTGAGAGGCAGGATGTTTTTAGAATTTAAGTATGCCAGGTTAGCTCCATCCCACTTATTTTAAGAAAAAAGAAGATGGTTCAGCAGCATGCAAATGTGGTCATCCTCCTTTTGAACAAAACCTGGCTCAAAAAGCAGTATAGTTCTTTTATCGTGACTGTACAAATGAGCCATTTGGACCTGTGCTGATGTTTGCCAAGCTAACGGACCCTTCAGTACACATGCAGAAGCTTTATATGCACAAACAGGACAGTCTGCTTGCAAGACGGTGGATCATGTGGAAAAAAAAGTTCTAGGTGTGTCAGGCTGAGTCTTGCAAAACTGCTGAGTGTTTCTTGCTTCCTTGTGTCCTAAATCTCCATTGGTACTGTCACCAAAAGGTTTTCTCCTAGGCACATGGGAAAAGAAATTCAGTAATGTGTGTGCGTGACTAGCTGTAGGTGATCTGTGTCATATTGAAATCCCTAAGGAAGTGAATCCCTCTTTATTTTTGAAAGAGGGTTAGAACTGTGTACAGTAACATAGGGCCTAAGATTTGATTTTGAGTGATAAAATACAAGAATACTGTATGGTCTCATATTCCAAATTTTTTAACCTATTATTCAGGTTGGCTTTCAATAAATGAGAAGGAGAAAATATTAAAAGTGGATTAGTACAGAGGGATCCTTTTCCTGATGTGCTCGTCCAGTTTTAGTCCTGTGGTTTCCAGGACTTGCTGAACAAACCCTTGAGGAGTCACTGCCATCCGCTCTGTGCAGTCACACATTAAACTGGGTAGTCTGTTTTGAACCCTTCTGTATTTTCCGCTTCTAAAATATCTTGTACTCCAATGTGCGGTTTTGATAGCATCATAAAATACATACAGATGAGTTTGCATTCTCTTCCTGCTCGATATTTCTTCTTTTTGATTCCTTGAATGACTACTAAGTCTTCAATGGAGAAGAAGAAAAATGTTTGATTGCATATATGGACTGATGCCTTTTATTTCTGGCTATATATTTCTGGATTTGCTAGGATATCTACATTTCCAGTCCTTCTACTGCCTCATATAGCCAACTTAATCTTTTATGTAGTTTCTAGGGTAATATGTAGGTAAGTCCAGTAAAAGTAATATTTTTGTACTGACATTTTGTCTGTAGGGCAACACAGGTTCAGCAGCATTATCAAGTTATCTTCTAGTTCTGACTGAGAAATCACACAAGGAAGCCATGAGGAAAAGTTAAGAGGCAACAGTGATGATGAAAATAAGCTTTCAAAATAAAGTGTTTGCAGTCTTTGACCAGGTGTATGTATCAAGGAGAGAAAGGCAGACCAGGATGTTGCTGGTTTCCCAATGAATCGTTTTGTTGTAAGGAGACAAATCTTCCAAGCTTCATAGTAATGAAGTCATTACTATACTAGTCCTGATACATGTATAGACAAGATGAACCAAGATGAAAGCACATGCAGATCTTTTCCCTGTGACTTGATTGCTAAAAGCTATAATTACACAGTGGTTGCTTACCATTCAGGAGGAGGAGTTAATTACAGTAACACCATAAAGTACTCCTGATTAGCAAGTGAGACTCCATTCTTTTCTTGCTTGTTTTTCTTAATTCCCTAAATGGTTAACAAGAGATGTTAATGGAAAAAGAATACAGTCATTTGATTGTACTTACTGGCTGTAGTTGATTAAATCCTTCATTATGACCATTTGTTGCTTTGTAAAATGAGATTGATTAGCAAAGTGTTCCTGCAAAGTGTTGCTGTTCCTGCAAAATGTCCATCTCCAGATAGTCATGGTGACTGACTGACTTAGAGGTTTCAAGGAAGCAGGTGGATTTTTTGGGGGCATCTAAGCTCTTTGGTCTGGAAAACATAGAAAATACTGAGTATCAGAAAAGGAAACCAACATGGATACTTCAGTTAGGAGTTGGCTGCTATTGAAGGGGAATGGGACATCAGCCCCAGGAAGGCACTTTCAGTAAGACTCTGTCAGATAAATACACAGAACTCTTCAAAATATTTATTTGTGGCAGCGCAAGCTGTGGGACCAGAATCTTACTTTGTTCTATGGTGGTACAAGTTTAAAATGAGAAACATGTGGATGTAATCAAGTGGGTAGGGACGAATGAAGAATAAATGAGTAGTGTTATGGATTTGGGATTTAACTTTAGAAGCCTTAATATGTTGAGTTTAGTTTGCTGAGATTAAATTCTTTGATATTTCATTTGGGCAGTGCTTTGCATTTACTAAGTCATTTATTTACTAAATGACTATTCAATACTTCAAGTAACAGTAATCTGTAATTTAAAGGCTAACACAAAGCTTTTTCAGAAACCACATCTGACCAGAGTGACATTGAAGGCCGGATCATGGCCCTGAAGGATGAACTTCGAAAAAGGAAATCTGTCGTTTATCAACTGAAAAAGGAACAGAAGAAAAGACAAAAGGAGAGACTGAAAGCCCAGGAGGCCAGTTTGATCAAGCAACTAGAGGTTAGGAACAGGGGAAAGGAGGGCAAAGTGAAAATCAGATTGTTAGCCTTGGATTAATCATTATACTATTGTATACTATGTTATTCTGACAGGAGATCATGCAGCATCTCTAAAGGACTTGCTGGGTAGGAGTGTTATGTATTCTGCTCATTTAACCACATTCAGTAGTGAACCAAACCTCCAAGGCAAAAACATTATTTCCTTTATATTTTATAGCCTTGATGGGACACTAAAAACGTTGAGGCAATTTGTGTATATTTTTACACAGTAGAAAGCTATTTGGGATTAAAGAGTAATGCTAATGTGGATTTGCAAGTTTTAGTATTTTACTTTGAAGAACAAGTTATAACTGTGGAGCTTTAGGAAGTTAAATGTGTTGCTTTACATAAAAATAGTGCCCTTCAAGTAGAGGCTGTTGTGTATTCATTTCATAGGCTTTGTTTGCTGAACCATGGTTACATCTTAAAAGATTAACAGCCATTCTTGTTTTTCACGCTTAGACATATGATGAGTTCATCAAGAAGACGGAAGCAGAGTTGAGCCAAGATCTGGAGACATCGCCCACAGCCAAACCTCAGATTAAAACTCTGTCTTCAGCTGTTGAAAAACCTAAGATCAAGGCACCACCACTCCATAGGTAGCCAGGGTTTCTTCTTCTTTTTACTGAAATTATTTTGAAATGCCAAAGAATGCTATTTTAGCAGAAACCTGTACCGCAGGGAAAGGTGGTAACTGCTGTTCCCTTCAAATCACTGGATGGTGTCTGTGTCCTATCTCCTGGTATCACATTTTCTGGTCTCACCAGACCCAAAACAGATTAGGTGCACTGCCACTATGATCATATCTGTCTCACTTCTGTCTTGCCCTGTCTTTCAAGTCCTGTTCTCAATTTGCAATTGAAAAGTAATTTTTCACTGTGTAAATATGTGCTAAATAGTGCTGTGGGCTCCTGACCTGAAGGAATTTCTTCCATTTTCATCACCCATCTTACCTGATGCACTGTGTGAAGCAAACTATTCATGTTTGCAACTTAAATCTGGCTTAGATCTTACGTTTTAAGGGATAGATAATTCAACAAATTTCTCCAATTTATAATATTTTCCAGATGTTTCATTTCTTCCAGCAGATGGTGCAATTTTAGTGCACTTAAGTAAAAATAAAAATTACTGTTTTTTTTCTTTTTAACTGCAAAAAGGCAAAAATTTGTGATTAACTTTTTAGTTGTGATAATATTTAGAAAGTGGCCCATTCTGGGACTTGTGAAACCCTTCTCTACTCCATTCCTATTTTTGAGATGCACTTTATTTTCTTAGTATGCTATATTATATTATCATTTGGTGGTGTTATAATCATAGCTGCTTGTATTTCCATTCTTATCTTAAAATAAATAAATCTGTTGCAGCCATGGTTCACTGGAAGTAATTTTTCATTTTTTCAAATTTAGACCTGAGACAGCAAAGAATTGGAAATCACTGACTGAAACTGAGAGATCCAGAGCATCTCTGGAATCCATTGCGGAGCATGGAGGTATGTAACTGGAAGAATCAGTGCTACAGATCTCAGGCAGCTGTTTTAATCTTTGAACTTTCCTTCTTGATTCAAGAAGGGTTTTTAAAGGAGCATGCAGACTTCATAAATCAGAGTGAACAAGGAATTTTTTTTTTTTTACTCTTCCATATTTACATTTCCAGTATTTCAGGGGTGAGGGTTTCTTAAATTATGGCATTTCTTCCCCCATTTCCCCTTTAAAAAATTCTAAAGCCTAACAGTACTTGGCTCCCTTGTTTTAAATGGATTCTGTAGTGAGAAACAAAACATTGTTGATTGAAGGTGCTATATCTATAATATAACTAAAACTAAAACTACAATAGATAATTAGCTTTTTGTCCATGCTTTATTATTTCTGTTTAGGAGGCTTCTTTTGCTATTTCCTGAATGTTCACTATTTAGTATTGTTCTTGATGAGCTTTATGTGAAACCATAATCACAACAGATTTTTTTTTTCGCTTTGTTTTCTGTACCTTTATCATTTGAGAAAATTCTGCTTAAGGAAACCAAAAATAATGAGTGCCTTAAGGATAGGTATTTAATACTAGATATTTTTAGATACTTTTAAATAGTTTGCTGCTAATCATTATCTAAACATTATCATTTTCCTCCAGTTCGTTTTTATATGACTTCCAAACAAATAGCTGAGCCCTTACCTTGGAATTACATTGTTTGATATAAAATAACCGTGCAAGGAAGGAAATGGTAGGAAAGTCCTAGCACCCTGGAAATGGAAGAACGTTGCCCATATCCATTGGACAATCTAGAAATACGTGCTTCCAGGTTACTGTTTCCTATTCTGTAGCATAGAGAACTTAATGCCTGTTTTTGTTTGCTTGTGATTGCAGTTTTCCATAAGACAATGCAGGCTACACAGTCTATGTTTCACTTTTTATTTTTCTTCAAGATACTGTGTCATCAAGAACCGAGAGATCTGTGTCTGTGCACTCCAAGGTGACTGCAGCAGATGTTCATGCAGAAGAAGCTTCTCGAACACCATCCTCAATTTTGAAGTCAACAAAGAGGTCCAGGGCAGAATCTGGTGATTCCTTAGATAATGTATCCTCATCGCCTCTTCTCAAAGATATAAAAGACATTAACAAGATACCCCATGGATCTGTGAACAATTTGGTAAATACATCTAGTGATGAGACTATCTTCAGTCATAAATCTGAGATACAGGAAGACATAGAGAACATAAAATCAGAAGAATATGAGCCTGAGGAGTTTCATGATAAGCCTTTGGAGAATTCTGATGTCTTGTTGATGTTAGATAAAGAGCAGGAGAGCTCACCAGACATCCTTCCAAAGAAAGTCCTCTTTTCTGAAGATGAGCAGTTTCAGAAGGAACCTTCTGGCTTGACTGAGGAAAGCCTTCATGGTGCAGAAGAAATCTTAGACCAGAAACCGACAGACAAAGATACCAGAATTGGCCAAAGTGTAGAAGAGTCTTCTCATAAACTTAGCAAATCTGCTGAGGAAAAAGATTATTTGCTTTCAGAACAAGCCTTTACTCAAAAAGAGCAATCGTACCTTGAAGACTTTGAGGCATCCTCCATAAAAGAAGCCTCAATTGAAGACACACTTTTGAAAAATGACAAAGATGACTTTGAAGTGTCTCTTCTGTCCCCAAAAAGGGACTCTCAGTCCCTGAGAGAGCAGTCACAGCACGCACAAACTGACAGAAGCAGGTCCACCAGTCTGGGCAGTGATGGTGAAATCAGTGAGTGCCTCAATGACAGATCTCTCTCCCTCTCTGGCAGCATGCATTCCGAGAGATTATTAGAACTTAAGTCACCCACAGAATTTCTAAAAAATAATGAACGAGGAGATGTGGAGAAAGAACAGGCCACTGTTGAATCACCACCACGGGCCTCTGCTTCAATTCTGGAAGAAACAGATAACTTGCTAAATTTCAATATTGGAGATAGGGTACTTGTGAGCAAAGTTCAACCTGGAACGTTGCGTTTCAAAGGTCTGACCGAGTTTGCCAAAGGATTTTGGGCTGGTGTGGAGTTGGATAAACCAGAAGGAAACAATAATGGAACTTACGACGGTATAAAGTATTTTGATTGCAAAGAAAAACATGGTATTTTTGCTCCTCCTCAAAAAATCTCTCATATTCCAGAAAGTATTGATAGCCATTTAGAAACAAAGAAGGATGAAGACTCATTTTTTGATGATAGGCTGGACAAGCAACACACAGCCAAGCAGAAAGTCAAGGAAAGCTCTAAGCTTGGCAAAGAAGAAGAAACGCAGAGAAGAGATGCAAGAGAAAACTATTTCCAGGATAAAGGTCCTGCAGACAAAACTGTTTTAGAAGCCTCAGCTGAAGAAAGGATAGATGGAGACTCTTCTTCTGAAGCAAGCAACATAAAGGAGGTATCTTTAGCTACCAATTCTATTGCCCAAGAACAGTCTGTGGTGGATTACCTCAAGCATGCTGCAAAAGAAGAGGCAAGCCTTGCTCCTCCCATTTCTGGTGTCATGGAGAAGACTTCCACTGCTCATTCCTTGGAAGACATCTCTGATTTTCTTTCTGAAAAACTGGAGAGGCAGAAGACCTTAGGGGAAGAATGTGCTGAAAAGTTAGATGATCTGTCTCCTGAAATTCTGGAAAAGCCTTCAACTCCACTTCTGGATTCGCTGGCAAAAGAGAAGAATCAGTTAGAAGCCCAGCTTAGACTGCCGTCTAAAGAGGAAGAAAGGACAAAAAAACAGCTAGAAAAGGTCAGTTTACTGACAGACAGTCTCCTCAGAGATTTTGTGAAAGACACAGTCAATCAGCTACAGCAAATCAAGAAGGCCAGGAACGAGAAAATCCAACTTAGCAACCAAGAGCTCTGTGAGGCGAAGGAGGAACCCAGTACCCAAGCCCAGCATGTGAGAGAGCTGATTCCTGATGGCCTGAATAACTTTTTTCTAAGTTCTGATTTGGAAGATGAAAGAGAAGAACTTTCCTCTCCAGACATGTGTCCCAGACCTGTGAGTAGTAGTTATCTTGCACTGATTTTTAAGAGTTGGTAATTCATGTGATTAATGATGATTGAATCTGACTGTGGCACCATTTTTTTTCTCCAAAATTGTATTTCTTGATGTGAAGAATGTGTGTTTGTATGTGTTCTTGCATGAATCCTATTCCACGGCTCATTTTGGTAGCTCTTAAGTTGTATGAAAAACATTTTATCCCATGAGAAAGTGAAAATTATTTAATGTAGGGAGCATTCTGCTCACATGTTCAATTTGTATTTCATCCTTACCCTCATTTTTTGTTCTAAAAATGTGTGAATATGATGGACTGTAAACTTCTCTGCCTGTTCTCCATATGAAATAATCATTCTGTAACATAATGAATTGCAATAGAGATCATTAAGTTGTCAGACTGCTCTATCCGCCGAACTAATATATTATGAATAGTGGAAGTTCAGTCTTCCTCAGAGTGGCCACTAATGATACAGATACAGACTTGGCCTCGCTGCTGAAGATCCCAGTAAACCTCATTGCTCTGCCATTGATCTCAATATATTATTATTACAGAAAATATCAGCTCGTTTCACCAATATGAGCATTGGCTCAGTCACTGAAAGAGCCATCACCTGCTAAAAGCTCTAGGGTGTTGATTAGATCAGACTGAGATTGTTGGTAAGTGAAGTAAAAAAAAAGAATTTTAAACTACCGAGCATTTTATATGTGGTTAAATGTTAGGACAGACTGAGGAGGAACCCAGACTAGAGGGACCCTCTGAAAACATTAATCAGGAGTGGTAGAAAACTCCTACTCCGAAGCGTTTGAGTTGAACATTTCTAATTTTACTGTGGGTTATCTATTGTCATTGAGAGGATTATGGTAAAGCATTTATGTATATATTGCCAATTATACCAGTAGGACATATAAAAATCTACTTTTGTTGAATGTCTGATAGACAACAGTGTGTTATATTTTCTCTGTTACTCTTAATCCCTAGGAGAGCCCAGTGTTTGGTGCCAGCGGTCAGGAAGAGCTAGCTAAGAAGCTGGCAGAGCTGGAGCTCAATCGGGAATTCCTGAGTGTGCTGGGAGAAGATCAAGACTGGTTTGAGGACTATGGCTTGAATTCCCATAAAGTCCAGCAGAAACAAACTGAAGAACCAGCAGTGCTGGCCAAGGTAGAACCACAGAAAGTACCAGCAAAGCCCTGCGAGGAGCCTTTGGCAGTCCCTTACACCGCAGTGGAAGTAGAAGGTATGGTACATGCAGCCGCCGAGGAGCTCTGGAAACTCAAAGAGTTGGGTCACGATCTTCAAAGTTTCAGCCATCCTATGGATCTTAATGATGCCACCAAAGAGCAGGACGTGGAGATGGTAAACAAACAGGTGTATAAAAAGGTAAAAAGGCTTTCTGTACTTGCCCTTTGAATGTTTGCTTGTTGTGAGCAACAGAATTCTTTAATTTTACTACTTTCTTTATTAAGGCCGTATTTGACTTAACAAAAGAAATCTTTGGGGAAATCTTTGCTGAGGATCCTAATCTAAATCAGCCTATTTGGATGAAACCATGTAGAATTGCCTCTACTTACTTTCGCCGAGTCAAGGATCCAAATGATCTGGATGAAATCAAGGTAGGAAGTCTTTCTTCTGTACATGAAATCTTTATTCTGTACATGAAAAATCATGTATTGTCACCTGCCTGAGATTAAGAAATCGTAACAGATGTATCCAGTAAAATATGAGTTGAGAAGAGAAATGAAGTAACAGGAATCGGTAAGAAGCAAAGATATAAAAATGACCCTTTTTATTCAACAGATTTGCCTTACTGTCTTCCTGGCTGACCCTAGTTGCCTTTGAACCATAGCTCTCTAAGAAGAACTAGCAGAAAGACCCTTGCTTGTCTGTACAAAACTGGTATCCTGACAGACAGCTGCTTTAGCAGATTGCAGTGGAGCTCCCTATGGGTATATTGGCATGAATTGAATTGCAGGATTGGGCCAAATGGGATGAGCTGAATTTTCTGCTCAGACACAACCTTGCTAAGGATGGTGGGAGTTGCTGACATGGATCCACGGGCTGGCTGGTGAGGGCACTGCTGTATTTGGCAAGCCAAAATTAGGTCTCCTGTTCCGATGGTAGTGTTCAAGAAAAGACGAAACACCAAAAAGCTAGAGCCTACCTAGCTCAGCAAAGTTCAGCTTGCAGGACTGGACACTAGGGGAAAAGCTATTTCTCCTAGTATTCAACAGAGCACTTCCATGCAGCTCATCAGGACATAAATGGAAACTCCCAGCTGTTCTGCTGCTTCTGAAGTTGTGTTTATTGAACTTAATTTTCATTAAGCTGCAAGAGATACCATTTTTGACTTTCTAAGAGTTAAAATGTATCTCCATCTCCCCTTCTCTTCCCCTTCTAAAATATCAGAGGGAAGAGAGGAGGAGAGCAGGGGCATAAGACAGGCAAGACACCAGGCTCCCCTTTACTCTCCTCTAATGTCCACCCATGAAAATTGCTCTCAGCATTGCTACAGCAAAGGGTGCTGCCTTTTTTTTTTTTTTTTTTCCTCCAGTTCTGTGTTTAATAATTGTGCTGCTTACATAATGCTACATCCAAGACTTCCACTGTAAATCTTTCCCATGCACTGTATGTTCCTTGGCTAAATTGAAACATTCCATAACCTGATTTTTTCAAGGCAGGTACTTTGTGCCTATGATTCATTTCTTTGTTTAAATACGATAATTCATCTTTCTTGTTCTGTAGAACTTTATTGCAGCTGAAGTGCTGAAGTTGTTCAACTTGAGGAAGGAACCTAATCACAAAATGGACTGGCAGAAGATGATGAAATTTGGACGAAAGAAACGGGACAGAGTCGATCATATTCTGGTCAGTGGTTGAAAATAAGAAATAGTGTCAAATATTGTTTGTATATCAAATGACTTCATATTAAAATATGATATATGATCATATTTTCAATATTTGATCATATTACCCACGGAATACAATATATGCATGAGTTCTTAATAGAAGGGGTTAAGCAAAGAACAGGACTTCTACTCCTGTAATACGTAGACTAGCTAGTCAATGCATCTGCCACTAGGGAGAGATGCTTTCTGCTAAAATTACATTAGATAGATATGTCTGGTTGTATATTACTTTTTGAAAGTTACTTGGTAGGTTGTGTTACAGGATGATTAATACCTTTATTGGGCATAATGATAGTGAAGGTTCTGCTTGGGAACCTGAGCTGTCATTAACACCATGCTTCACTTAATTGTACCTCAAATTGGTTCCACATGTGTGCTCACGTAAGTAACTTCCAGCCATGGCTTGCGTGGTCTTTTAATAGCTCATCGGGAAGGTTTCTGACACATATTTTTTCTGAGAGGTTTGATTTGAAGTGTATGTAAATAAATTGTTTTCAAAGAGGACTTCCGTGCCCTAGGGTGCTTGATTTGGAGATGTGAAGCTGTTACAGCATGCACAAAAAAAGTAGTTTTATATTTAGATCCCTGAGAGAACTAATAGTACAATCATTATGTTTGTGTACTGAGTTAAGACATCTACTCCTAATTTCTGTGAGCCATACCCAGGAAGAAAGTTTCCCAACTGGAACAGTTTGTTCCAGCTGAAATCATCCCAAGTGCTTTAGGTGAAATGAGTTTGAAATTTTGAACGGTGGGACAAAGTAAGTTGAGACAATCCAATCTGAAATTTGCATATAGACCCAGACGTCAAAGATTCACGCAGCTCTGACTGGTTTGTTCTATTAAATAGTTTAATGTGTGAGATGGGAGATGGTGTTCAGTTTCTTTTACGCTGTTTTTAAAGTCTTTTTAAAATACTAGGTAGCTGGATAGCTTTCTCTAATTCCAAATTGGCAGCCTCTTACCCTGACATCATTGTTAGTAAGATTTTTCTGATAGTGACAAAAAACTCACCTTCTGCTCCTTTTTTGTAGCGCTGGAAAACTCGACTGTTAACTTGGATCAGACATCATTCTTCTCAGAAAGCCTTTGTAAAGGAATTCTTTAACCGAAGCGCTCTGATCAGTTGGATAGCTGCTCCAGCTATTCTTAACGTTTTCAGCAAATCTTGGCTTTCAGCACGCGTGTGTGGGATATTCCCATTTATGAAATACCTGGAATAAAATTTAAAATGTTTAGGTGCTTACTTTTTTTCTTCCTGTGTG
Organism: Crypturellus undulatus; assembly: GCA_013389825.1. NCBI lineage: Eukaryota > Metazoa > Chordata > Aves > Tinamiformes > Tinamidae > Crypturellus > Crypturellus undulatus. Next base: position 82,482 of record VWPW01027445.1, read on the forward strand.
TTCTTCTGTCTTTGGTGTTGTTACCTTTATCTTGTGTATTCTGTCTCTGCTTTGTGGGAAAATCTCAAACCTGCATGTCAGTTGAGGTGCTGCATTTGAGGTACCTGTGTTCACCTTTCAAAACCTCTCTTTAAACTACAGAACTACAAACTACAGCTGTATCTCCTTCTTTAGGTGCAAGTATTTAGCAAGAGTGTTTTTTCTTATTTTTTTTCCCCACCTTTTTTCCTAAACTCCTTGCACTGACACCTCCTTGCACAGGACTAAACCAGATTGTGCCACGGCTGCTTCCTGCCCTTGCCCACCGCTGGTTTTGGAGGAAGCAAAGCTCACAGGATCCTGCCAGGCCTATGCCTCACGTTTGAGAAGCCTGCTGAAATACTGCTGAAATGCACCTCATCTTCTGGCCTGTTGATTTAAGCGCTGAAACATTTCTGTGTAGTGTGAACCCCGCAAAGCTGTCTCCTGCAAGACTGGCTTTAATTGGAAACCCCCTTCTGCAGCTCTGAAGACCTAAACCCAAAAGAAACAGAGCCTGCTCATATGCACAGTGGTGCATCCTAAGTTTTCCAAAAATTCTGAGTCAAGTCCTATGAAGAATGGATCTGAGAGCCTTCTTACTGTGAGCCTTCTTCCAGGGCAGTAGTTTGCGTCTGGATTTTTAGTTACTTTCAGCCTCCCATGTGACTCCTTAAATGGAACTTGCTTCCTGATAATCAACTACATAAAGTTTTGCTTTTGTCATGAGAATGTGCGAGAGCTTAAATACTGTGAATGTACTGAAGGTAATGCAAAGCCCACTTCCATATAGGATAGTAGATTCACCAAGTACAGGCAAATTATAATTGGTAATATATCAAACAGATCATATGTTGCCCAGTCAAAGCATTTGCAAACGGCCTCAGCTCAGATGTCTGCAGCTGGGGCTACAAAAGCAGCATGATTCTATGATGCATTCCACACATGCTTTGAATATACACTCTTAGCAAGACTTGCCTGCAGCTAGAATTGCACATTCTCTTAGTTTTCCGGAAATATGGTCAAAGAAGCCCTCCTTTGTGCCAAGGAAAACACTGCCCTGTCTCTCAGAGTAGGGCAGATGAATGACAGAGGCAAGAGAAAATTAATCACTAATAGATATGTTTCCCCCCTTGCTCTTTCTACTGCTGTCCAACACCCTACCTTTCTCTCTGTCTTGATGAAGTTACTTTGTCCTCTCCCTTTTCTTGTATTTCGTCCTATACCCTCTCTTTTCCTTTCCAAGCAGAGTAAAGTCATAGGTGAGACAAAAGAACCAACTCCCAGGGGATGTGGGTATTGGAGTTCACTTAAGAACCCCAAATATTAGAGCTTTCTGGCTCTACTGGATTATTTCACTCTCTTGCCTGCATTCACTAGGTCTCTGCTCACCGTCTAAGCATGGAGATTGCTGCTGGCTCGAGAAACTCGCGCAGAACGTCCTGTTGGTCGATGCTTTGCAGCTCCTTGCAGTTACCAGTCTCGGGCGTCACTAGCCAAGTGATGCCTGAATCTTACTCCAAGCCAGAATCTTCACTTTTTCTTTTCAGGCTCCCTTCTTTCCAAAACTGCTTCTGCTTTTCAGGACCCTTCCTTCTCAGTACAGACTGTTCTTCCCAGGAGCCAGCCTGCAGCTTTCCCCACCGGAGCAGTCTGTGTGCAGATCGACCTCCAAGCTGCTGCTCCTGACTCGCGTCTCTAGTAATGGGACAGTTTGGGACATGCCACTCTTGTTTAGTCCAGCCGCTATCAGAATTTACAACCAGCCTACACTGGACACAGCTAGCAAGTAGCAGCCTTTTGCTTAAGAGCGCAGACTTTCAGTTTTGGGCATTCGTGTCCCCACACATGTGCCCATTTATCTACTGCCTGTTAGCATTCACATTTTATGTCTTTTTTTTTTTTTTTTCCTTTTTTCCTAATTTGCACATTCAGTTTTCATCACTAGTATTGTTGCTTCTTTCTTCTAAAAGTGCAGTGAAACCGTTACGCCTCGTCTTTGACAGCAGCATGGGAACTGAGGACTGGGAGCAAGAGCAACGTTTGCCTTTCTTACATAACACAAACACTGTTGTGTACAGCGAGGGTAGAGCAGAGATGTGCAAGCACATACTTCACTCTTCCAAAGCTGCTTGAGAACAAGCTTTCCTGCCCCTTTCCCCAAGCTCTCGTAACAGAAAGAGGAAGGAGCTGTCGGATGGAGAGCAGTTGCGTAACTGAGGCCATAAGAAAGGCTAAAACTCTTGGAAGTGATGCCAGTTCCCTGTGGTTCCCATGATCTTGAGCCTTCACAACAGTGTTGGGGTTATTGAATCGTCATTCTGCACCCGTGGCTGTTACCCTTAAGAAACACATTTCTGAGCGCTTAAGGCTCAGACTAAAGGGAGGAAGAGCATGTTAGAGCTAGAGCTTCTGCTCTGTCTTTGGAGCTCAGCATGTAGGATTTCTGGGCAGGTAGCTGAGCAGTGCAAGAGTTTTCAGCAGGTCTTTGGCATTTTAAATGAAAGTGCTGTTTGTGCCTACTTTGTCTTCTTTTGAAATAATTTGAGCTTTGGAATGAATCTCTAATAGCAAAATGGCCACTAAGCAAATTTTCAGTGCTAAGTTTTGGTGGAGGGTATGCAGTTTGGAGAAAAGCCTGATAAGTCTCAATTTGCTGAATGAAATGATATATTTGTGTCTGTTACAGGAATCTGAATCTAAAGCATCTGATTGCTAGCAAGCAGTGAAACAGGGTGTTTTGTTTGTCAGCAGTTTAGGAATAGAAGGAAATAAATACCTGTGGTGGTGTTGTTTCAGCAGTAATCAACACAAAGTTCAATTTGCAATAATGCCCTCAAATCCAGGGAAGCAGAGTATATCCTGTGCAAATGAGTTATAATGCTGTTGTACAACAGCCAGTTGAAGTTGCTTCTTGCAAATACACACCAATATAACATGCAATTAAAAGTTTTGGGGAGTGTTCTTTTTGATGGTCAGGAATGATTCATTATATCCCAGTAGTTGAGTTCTTACAAGTAAAATTCTTTTGCAGGAATAGTAACTCCTTTGAGAGGAATAGTATAGTGGTAAGTAGGAAATGTTCGTACAGTGCAGTAACCTGCTTCAAATAGATAAAACAGCATTTCCTGGGATCTTTTATGAAGACAGTTGTGTTGTTAGCAGATCCAGACTGTTTTGGACTCTTCCTAGAACTTTTCCTGGGGATGTTATCTTAGAGCAACAGAATTGTAATGTTTATGCTTTGTCTTGTCCTTTCTACCCTTCCAGGTGCAGGAACTTCACGAGGAAGAAGCACAGTGGGTGAATTACGACGAGGATGAACTCTGCGTAAAGATGCAGTTGGCAGATGGGATCTTCGAGGCCTTAATCAGAGACACTGTTGATGTGCTGAACCAGATAAATGAGAAGCAGAGGAGATTGCTACTTGTGTGACAACGCTGAAAATAAAGCTAGAAGCTGTGTAACCCGAGTCACGGGCCTTTCTGACTCCTGACGTTCTCTCCACCTTGCAAGCACTGCTGCTGGACTTCCCTGCGTGGGTTTAAAGGCAGTTGGGATGTGATTAAAGGAATCTGAATTTCCATCCTCTGCTGCTAGAGACCTTGCACTGGATTTACGTTTTGAAACAAGCTGATGCCTCACCTGAGACTGCGCTGTGGAGAGCTCGGACTGTTCTCGTGCCCTTGCAGTGAGCTGCAGAGCTGCCCGCAGTCGTCCGAGGCCTTTGCCCAGGGCTTCAACATTCAGTTTGCGCCCTGAAAGGGCTGGGTTAGGTTGGGATATTGGCTCTTTGGCTGAAATGGCCATGGGCCATCAGTGCTGAAGTTGTCTTTAGAAATGTGAGTCATTTGGAGAAGAAATGGTTTGGTGAGGTTTTGGTCAGAAATGGCTCCTTACCATACTGAACAGTGTTATAATCTTTAACACCTCTCCTCCTGCAGTCCTAGCAATGTGCATCAGTGTCTTCTGCTACAGAGCCCGTTGAATTTTGTTCTCTTCAAAGCTGGTTTTCGTCTTTCTTCTTGTGATGTCATACCAAATAATGGCGCCAGTTAATCCAGGAAAATTAGGTGATGTTGCTTTCTGCATTCAAGTAGAGAATTATTGCTGTTTTTTTTTCCTTTGTTACCTGCATAACTTGCTTCAGTCCAGAGGTGGAGCAAGGTAAAAGCCACCTAACATCAAGGGTAAAAGATGAGCCCATGGACAACTTCACTGAATCAACTGCTGACTTCTCCACCTCCTAGAGTGCCAGCTGCTCCTAGATAATGGATACTCAGGATTCTCTCAGGCAGGAGACATGCAGGAGTGGAAAATGTTTTTTCAAAAACAAAATTGGCTTTCTTTCCCTCAGCTTCCTTCCTTACTGTCGCCTATTAAATGGAGAAGCTGTTCCTTGAATAATTTGGGGGGGTAAAAAAAGTGTATTCACCAAAGAAAGCGGTACCCAGTGCTTAACTTCTGCATGTTTTGTGCTTGTGGACTTTTTTTCCTTTCTTTCTTTAATTTATTTTCAGATAATTTATTAAGTGGGTCATAGGAGAGTGTCCTGTGCAGAAAGAGCAGAACTTGAGAATGCTTCTGTTCTGGTGACTTGCAGAGCCCGACTTCTTCGCACAAGAACTCCAGCTTCTCGAGGGTAGGAAGCAAAAGCGGGACTTAGGAATGAAGCCTCTCCTCAGCTGGGAGAATTGAAGGAACTGAGTGGAAGAAAAGACCTGAAACTTCCCTGTTCCTTCTGTTCCTTTGTTCTCCCAGAACTCCTGGGCTGTAGGTAGGTCCGTTCCGTCCTGGTCCAGCTGCAGTGTCCTCCTGCAGAGTGCTCTTCCCCAGTCTGTCCCATCCTTGTGCTTTCCTGCCCTGTAATGGTGAGTGTCTCAACTGCTAACTCGGACGAGACCCAGAGGGGTGTCAGGTTCTCCGGACAAGCTGGAGTGTAGAGGGGCACCCTGAAGCCTGCTTGGAAGCACCCAAGGATGCTCTAATAGCCTGTGATAGAGATGCTGGGGAACTCCCTATAGTTGCTTCCACCTGTTTGTTTTGGGGCCTCCTACTAGGCATGCCTCTGCTACCTGTCCATTATGTTCTCTCTTTTCCACCTTTTATTTTGGAAAACCGTCATTGGAATCTCTGCGTTTTGCACAGTGACACCCTGCTGGCGATTCTTGAGGGACACCACTGAGAAAACGCTGGGTTTGCAGGCTCTCGGTGTAGGATTGCCAGCACCTCCGTCAGAAGCTCCCGGTGAGCTGTGTCCCTGGGAGCGCGTAAGGAGGAGGTGGCAGGAACCTCCGATGGACTCTGCGGGTCTCTCTCGGTGCAGCGTCATTTTTTCTTTTTCCTTAAGCGATTCGCTTTGTCCTCGTAAAGTGTCATGATGCCAAACTGTGAAATTGTCTAATTCTTGGGATAGAAGCTAAACTAAAGCTGCAGCGTTCAGCTGGCTTGCTGTCACTAAATGGGTCACTGCTTCAGATTCCCTTTCCTGGGCATGTATTTTTCAACAGAGGTGATTGCTATTTTTATAGGTAGCAATTATGGAAAAGAAGGCAGAAATCTGCCATGGAGATTTGTGGCTTGACTATCACAGACATGCAGAGCTGATCTCTGTTCCCTGCATAGCGTGGCCAGTGCTGAGAAGGAAACGTGCCCTGCGTCCCGGAGGCCTCTCGGCTGCTCAGCAGGGTTGGCACGGCGGGTTTTGGTACGGGCACCAGCAGGGGAAGCTTGTCTGGTTGCCCTGTTGAGGTACCAGGGGCCCTTGGAGATTGCATCCTGTTGTCTTGCTGATTTGCAGCAGTAGTTCAGTACCTTCAGAAGAAGCAGTAGCTCTCTCCGCTGCTCTTTGGGCAGAAGGAAATTGTGCATAAAGAATGGCTTTATCTCTTGGCATCCTTTGCATACATTATCATTTACTTTTGGTAGCAGTTCCTGATCGGCACAACCCTAAAAAGACTTCAACTTGTGTGAATTCCCATCTCAATACCTCATTGCGTTACTCGGGGTGCTAGGACTGGCGATGACCAAGATGGAGCCATAGTCTGTCTAGGCCAGATATGGTGACAGAGATACAGGGAGGTCTGGAGAATTACACACAGAGGCTGAATTCTGTATTTGCCCCCAGCCTTGCTGTGTAAGAACAAACGCGTGTCGCTGCTCCTGGCTTCCTTAGCTGTCGGATGGAGGGTGCAATGCTGCTGTCCAGGCAGGATGCGCCTCGGGCGAAGCTGTGGAATAGTCACACTTCCACCTCTCAGCAAAAGCTTGTTCCTCGCAAGGTCTAATGATGGATTGCAAAATCCTATCTTGTTCACTTCCCTTTCTTGAAAAAGTGGCCTTAGCTTTTCGCAATACTTGAATAAGTGCGTACCTGCAGAAGATCTTCAGTAGCACAGTGATAGAGACCTTCTAAGTAACTATTCTGCAAGGAACTGAGTACAGTTCTGACTTTCATATCCCTTTGCTACCTTAAAAATATTAGGAAAACAAAATACTTTTGAGCAGAGAGAACAGTTGAATCTTATAAGGTATTTAGTGCATTTGAAGTGTTTACAAATCGACTAAAATGGAGAAAAGCAAACTATCAAACTTATTTGTAATTTAAGCATTAAATGCAAAAGTATATACAGATGAAAGAGGAATACTGTAATTAACCTGCATTTAATAGTTTTGTTTGGTTTTCCCTGACTTTGCAGAGCCTTTTGATACACGTTTGCAAAGCCACCTTTTGGGAGGCTCCATCTCCCTGTGTACTGTATTGTGGAGATATTAAAAAGAAACCTGTTTACTGTGTATGTGTAAATAACCTGGTAACTTGGTTTTTGGGCCAGTTTCAGCTAATGTTCACATGCAGAGCAGCTTTGCACAGTAGACAGACCCAAGGATGAGGAAGGGTTTTTGTAATTAAGAACTGTAAAATAACCAGGGCGGTCCCTGTGTACACCAGTGTAAATATCTTTGGTAACTGAAATGTACTTTAAGAGAATAAAATCTGTAAATAAACTGATTTATAAATTAATCTTGTTTCCTGTTCTTTATAAAATGGAGTTTTATAATTACCCAAATGCTTGCTGATTCTGAAAGTGTCCTGGAAATCTGTCCCCTTTCTGCTTGATGCTGTACTTGGGATGCCAACCACAGCCTCTGAAATCCCATTAGAGTTGCCTTGATTATAATGATACATTATTAGAATTTCCTCGTTGTTAAACTGACTATTAATAAAAGCAAAACCAGAAAAATAGCACAGCTTAATCGTTGCAGAAATGCACTGCATGATCTTGCTGGGGGAAAACAAATTATTCTTGGCATGTGTTTATTTTAAAGAGGTTTTAAAAAATCATGTTTTAAAATATTTTGAAAAGATACAGCTCTTAGGTTAAACAATTGGCTTGGAATTAAATTCATGAGAGCCTAAGCTGGTTTCAGGTCCCTCAATTAAGCTCCTAGCTGTTTGCTGTTCTGCCAAGCTGCTGTTAATGGCTCTGATCATCTGTTATCTTAGGGGCAAATGTTCTTCTCTGGAAGCCCTGATTTGTTGGTGGAACTTTCCTAAACTTTGTTGTTTCCCTTCTCCTCTGGCCGCTGCTTGGAGAGTGTCCAGACCCGCAATAAATCCATGTTAACGCATGGAAGGACCCAGAGCTCCATGAGGGGACGTCGTGCTGCTGAAGGATGGACATGGGGGCACGCGGACGGCACCCGCTGAAGCTAGAGGTAAGAGCAGAGACCAGAGGCACCGTGTATGCTCCTCGAGCCCTCCCGCAATAGGTGCAAGTGTTAGATGAGGACATTACCACCGTGCTGAGCTGCTGCTTGTGCTTCCTTTTCCTTCAACGCAGGCGCCCTGGCTCGGAGGCAGACCGGACGCGCTCACGTGGGAGCTGCTCAACTGCAGCCCCGCGGTGCTGGGGCGGCAGGAAGCGTCCCTGGCACCGCCAGCGGAGACACCGTCCTCGGCCACGCTGCAGGGCAGCACCTCGCGGCCCTCGGAGCTCCAGGGTGCGAGCGAGCCCGGCAGTGCAGCGGGATGCCTGCTGCCCGAAGGGCAGAAGCAAAGTGGCCCTGGCACCCGCGTGCTCTTGATCAGCAAAGGCAGAAGAACATCCGTGCTGCCGCTTCCCTCGCCCCGCAGCTATTTTCGAGTCCTATGTTGGAGGGCAGCGATGTGCTAGCAGCTGGCAGCATCCGTCGCTGGAAGCGCCTCAGGATGCGTCTCACGTTGGGAATATCGATCTGCACTGCCTCTGCTAAAGGACCGGCTTCCCTTAGAGAAAGTGCTTAAGCAGTGGGAACGTTGCCACAACTCGCCAGCAAGTGACACAGCAAACTGCTGCCTTGTTCCTCCCGTCCTTACCCAGGCTGTCAGGAATCAGCCTGATGAAGGCTCTAGTTTCCTCATTTGCAAACCTACGTTGCTTCACTTCTGGTGCTGGCTTTCTACCGTGGCATTGGTGCAACCCTTCCCGGATCAAGGGGCAGAGCGCGGCGAAGGTTTTGAAAGCCTGTGGACTTGCTCTGCAGTGAAACTCCTGGCTTGGGCAATGGGGACCTTCTGAAGGCAGCAGTCAAGCACGGCTCCTGGAGCGGGGCTCTTGTCCCCATCCTCGCGCTGCTACCCATCCTGCTCCGGAGGCGGTACCGGCCACGGGCATTGCGCAGCGTGAACCCCTGCTAGCTCAGCGGGCGGCTGTGCTTCAAAAGTTGCCTCTGCTCCGAGCCTGCGTGTGTCCTGCGTAGCACGAGGGCTCCCACAGCGCCGAGGCCCTCATTAGTGCGCTCTGCGGAAGCAGAGGAGCCAGCAGGAAGCTGCCGAGCGCTGGCAGCTCCCTCCAGAGCACAGGAAGGAGAGCGGAGAACAGGGCCTGCAGCGCTGGCAGCCGGCCCAGCACAGGGGCCGCGGGAGCAGAAATGCACACGAGATGCCCTGATTTGGAAAGCACGCGGCTCTCCTGGGAACGTGCATGGGAGACGGTTTGCCTGGCAAGCGCCCGTTGCAAGGCTGGCCAGGAACAGGTCTGGTTGGTTCCTGCTCCAAATATTTTCCAGCCCTGCAGTCCGACCCTGCTGAACCTCTTGCTGCGCCCCCTCCTCGCGGGGCTTCCGCCGGCCCGGTGACCCGAGGCTGACTCCAAATAGGATTTTGTCTGGAATTTGCTGGGAGTGGAATTAACCAGCGGTGCTGGGGGATTAATTCCGCAGCGTCCTGTAGGCGGTCCAAGCCTTCTCTTGCACCTTCACCTGGGTGTGCTGAAAACCCCTTCTGCCACGCTGTGGTTAGGGCCGTACGTGGTGGCACGCGGGTGGCACCCCTGTGCCCGCGTGCCACCACATACTGCCCTATCCAGGTCAGGGATTCCCAGCAGCAGCCACTGCAGTTAAAAGTCTTTCTACATTGTTTTTGCTTTGTTTTATTCCAGACAGCTAAGGAGAATGCAGGAAGAGCTGCAGGAGGAACCTGGACTCAGCCCCATCCCGCTGCAGCTTGACGGGACACCTCACTCGATGGAGTTGCTGGAGATGGTGTGACTTGGTGAACTTGGACACCAGTCCTTCACCCGTGGGCACTCGCTTCTGCTGCAGGCCTCCTGCCCCGGAAAGAGGCGCTTGCTCCGTTGTCACCCGGGTGGCATTCTCAGTTCCAAGTGCTGCAATTAAGCCAGTTGCCAGATGATGATGTGGCAAATTTGGGTGGCTCCAATCTGCTCCTGGAAGCTGGGCAGGTGAGTTGGAGTGGAAAACATCTGCTCTGTGCATCCTGGGTAGTGGCGATGATTTATAAGGAGGGACTTCTAGTAGATCTTAAATGTATGGGTGAAACGTTCCCAACCCTGACGTACCAAACACGGCATCTATCCCTACCACTCCCCCCTCCTCCTTCCAAAAATGCCGACCGAAGAGCTGATGCTGTCCTTTCAAGCAGGCATGAATCAGCAGACAGCGAATAGCAGAGAGGAGCTGGAATTGCCGCGGTATTTCTGCAGATTCCGAGTCTGTGAATGTGTTCATCACACCCCAAGAATGCACCCCGGATTTGCTTCTACATTTATTATTACAGGTTCTTGGGCTTGAAAAGTGCATCTCAACCAGACCTAAGCAGGCCCGACTCGCACAGTCGGCAATCGTCGGCTACCACCATGGCTACAAGGGGGTTTCCTGCTCCTAGTCACGGGTGCTCTCCCAGCAGAGCCCGTGCAGGCTGTGGGAAGCAGCCAGCATTCAAAGCCAACTTGCGTGTCCTTCCTGCACGTGGCATCGCAGCAGAGGCTCATCAGAAGGCTGCCGCCAAAGGTGTTGTCCAAGAACTGTGTCAGGGAAGGTGTGACTTGATTCCTCATGGAAAAGGGGCCACCTTGACTTGGAGCATCCCCGTTGACTTTGTCAACAAGGGCTGGGAGGTGGTCGAGGGTGTAATTACCACTCAAAGTCTGGGATTGTTTGGAGATGCTAATCAGGGAAAGGAGGCTTCTTTATCTAGGGAAGTGCCAGACTTTAAGCACTTGAAAGACTATGCAGAAAATGGGCTGAGGGGAACTTCACTGATTTCATCAATCCCTTGCATAAAAGCTTTTCAAGGCCATCTTAGAGGAGTCCATCATGAGCTTCCCTGAAGAGCCTGCAACATGCCAGGGCTAGGTGACAGTGTTGCCAGCTCTCGTGACTGTATCATGACTCTTGCATTAGTTGCGTGTTTTTCTTGAAGTCAGTTCCTGGAATCACACAATTAGGTAGGAACGTATTCTTTAATTTCCGATGAAGAAAGTCCATTTGCAGAGCCAAGAAGCGATGGCGAGTAGGAGTGCCCTGTTCCAGGACCTTCAAAGTTACAGGGAAGTGAGAAGGTCCCGAGTTGTCTTATTTTGGTGGTTTTGAGCCTTTGATGTTTTGCAGCCAGGTTCAGGCTTTTTAAAGATTGACGATAAAGGCCTTTCCACATCTGGGGAAATCCTGTTCTGTAGAGTCCTCTCGGACATTTTGGTGGTTGAACGCACAGAAGTCCAACTGGTCTTTCCTCTCCTCCCTATCCTAGTGCAGAACATACCAGGGTGGCTCTTCACCTCTGTGAAAACGACCCATTTTGGGCCCAAGGAACAAGTTCTGCAGGGCTTAAAAGACTTCAGTGGGTGCTTAGTGGCCTTTGAAGATCTTGGCCGTTGATAACCTCAGTGTGAACCTAATCAAGTCCATGAGTTTATTGAATTGGGAGGAAGATTCCTGCTGCCTGTTGGTCTGGGGAAGACACTTTATGAGCCGACAAGCTCTGCCATAAGGAGCTTAAGCCCCCGCTCAGCTGGCGCGTGGGCACTCGTGCAGAGTTGGGAGCTCTGCAGTGGTCCTAAAGCCCTGTAGCATAGGAGAGACACAGCCCTGAGCCAGTTATTCTCAAGTTCATCTTAGAAAGGGGATATTTTATGATCTCTGCTTCACCCTTGGCTTTCTGTGCACATCCTGCTGCCAGGGCCTTCTGCAGCAACACTCCCTCTTTGCCCGTGTCCGAGCTGAGAAAAAACCTGCTCTCTTCTTTCATATTATGCTTAAGGAGAAAAAAGGCCGGGCGGGCAGGACGGTGCCTGGAAAGCCCCATGCCCTGCCCACAGCCGAGTGGGTTCACCGGCCTGCGCCACCTCCCCGGCCCTGGGAGCAAGGGACAAGGAAGGGACGTGGCGCGAGGCAGCCGGAAGCAGGTCCATCCCCACCCCTCAGCTTTGGCAGATGAGCAACCAAGTGGCTCACCCCGGCAGGAGCGTGAGCCCCAAGGTGCAGGTGCTCAGCGGAGCTGCCTTCGGGCACACGCGTGCTACCTTTGCAGCCCAAAGAGGGTTGGGGAAGGGCAGCGGGGCCGTAGGGGATGCCGGCAGCTGCGCTGGCACCAGGCTCCTCTCTCCTTGGGTGCAATACCCTAATGATGCGCTAACCTAACCAAACCGGTGAGCCCTTGGAGAAGAAGGGCTTGGGCGGAAAGCAGGACAGGGGTGACCACGCGGAAGGCACGTGGTGCACAGCCTCGGGGAGCATCTGCCAGGCCTGTGGCAGCACCGCTGGCACCCCGTGCAGCGGGTCCCTTCTGCGTGGTGACGCATTGCACCTGCCCGCGCGGGCTGCGCGTCCTGCTCGCGGTCGCCGCCGGGCCCCGTGTCTGTCCCCCGCTGTCCCCGCCGTGTCCTCGCTCTTCCCGGCACCTGCCCGCAGCCCCACGCGCTGCTGCGCAGCCCCGCGGGCGGGGCCGTGGCGGCAGCCCCTTTCTGGGCGCTG
>VWPW01027447.1:0-12670 GCA_013389825.1 Crypturellus undulatus
AGGGAACGTCCTCTGCTCCTCAAATTTAAAGCCAGAAAGGATGCTTGGTTTACTTGTATAGGCACAACCTTAGCATCCCATGAACTTATTTCATCCACGAATGTAACTACGGCTTAGCAACAGGAGGAGAAGGCAAGGAGGAAGCTTGGTCCATTGCTCTTTCCATGCCCCATCCCAGTGGGACACACACCCCTGCAATAAACCTCCTGCTCAACCCTGCAGGATAAACCTACAGCTTCGAGTCTTCTTTCCTTGAATGCTAATCTCACCCACAGGCTTACTCATTAACGGTTAATCGGGCTGTTATCAGAAGTGATAGTAAGGGACACAACTACTCCAGAATCATCCCTTAAACTAGCCCCGTGGGCGTTTTCTTGCCCAGGAAAAGGGCAGGAAACTAACTGTCCCAAACACCAGCCCCACAGAATTAATCCAAAGCAGCCAAGTACTCAGCTAGGGGATCAACCCCTTTCTCATTCAGTCCCGCCACTGCCAATCCATAACCCAGTCCCACGTGTCTCAGAGCAGCCGGCAAGAAAATAATATCTTCAGCTCATCTGCTCTCAGAACCATCTCCAAACACAGCCCCAGCCAAGAGCAAAGTCTAGTGACATTAAAATAAAAATAGGAAAGCTTTTTTGCCCATTTTGCTAATTAATATGTCAGAGCTCATAAAGAAAAACTCATCAGTTTTTCTCCAGCACTGCATCATCCGAAAGAGCTGTGTCAGCAGAGACCTCAGCAGACAGTCAATACATATTAGAAGTGTTCTGAGCACTAAATCAGAAGAAAAGAAAGAATTTCAGAGGAAAAAAAATACGAAAATAGCTGCAAAGAATTCAGTACTAGATTTCAATAGCCGATATAAATCTGGTTACAGCTGATGTAAAATAGACTTGGCTTCTCAATGAAGGTATCCTCCTAGCTCTCCTGTAATTGGTTTTCTAAAAAGCAAAGACTTCATAAAGACCTGGGCTAACGGTCCCCGAGGCTGCACCCTCCCCAGCTTGCAGCCCCCTTCTCTGCTTCGAGACAGACGCACCGCTTGCCTGGTTCTTAATCCTGGGTGAGCACTGCCTGGCTGTGCCCGCCGGGAACAGAAAACCCTCCCCGGTGCTCGCATGGCCTGACAAATGCTCCACGCGCTCCAGCCTGGGAAAGCGACGGCTGGAAAACCCTTCTCGGCGCTCGCGGGGCCCCACGCAGATGCTCTCCGCGCCCCGGTCCGGCAAAGGGAGGGCCGAGCAGGCGGCGCCGCGGGGCCCGTGCCAGCTGCGCACATCTGCGCCGCGCGGGCCGCAGCTGAGCTCTGCACGAGCCCCTGCTCTGCTAGGACGGGCACAGATGCTCTCCTCGTGCTTCTGCGAGGGGGAAAGGCTCTCTGGCCGCCTTCCAGGTGCTTCCATGCCTACAGTTCATGGTGAGCCCAGACCAAACCTGTCTTTTAAAGGGCAGGAATGGAACTTCTGCTTGTGGGTACAACCTATATAGGATGAGAGAGATGGGGCTACAGCTAGAGCTCCTTCTAACGCCTTGGCCTTCAGCCCAGTTGTGATCAGAATGTGCAAATTTCTCCTCTTTGAAATGAACGTGTGTCACCACTCCTGTTGCTCCCCACTAACCTGCGGACAGGAGAGGGATTCAGTCGCTACCCAAACACCGAGCTGAAATGCTAGAAGATCCACTGCCCCCGAAGGACGACAAGGGATATTTCCCTAGAGAAAATTATTCAACTGCGTATTTCATAGAGCGAGTCATGTTGAAGGAGAGAAGGGATAATTGCNCTGCTTGTGAGTACAACCTATACAGAAAGATGGGGCTACAGCTAGAGATCCTTCTAACGCCTTCATGGTCAGTCCAGTTGTGATCAGAATGTGTGAATTTCTCCTCTTTGAAATGAACATGTGTCACCACTCCTGTTGCTCCCCACTAACCTGCGGACAGGAGAGGGATTCAGTCGCTACCCAAACACCGAGCTGAAATGCTAGAAGATCCACTGCCCCCGAAGGAAGACAAGGGATATTTCCCTAGAGAAAATTATTCAACTGCGTATTTCATAGAGCGAGTCATGTTGAAGGAGAGAAGGGATAATTGCATTGATTGGCAGTAGGTGATAATTAATTCTGTAGAGAAATATGTTTAATTTCCTGAAGTCTAGCATAGGGTGGAAACTCTTCTTTCTGTAATGAGAAAATAACAGTGTTTTGCTCCCAGCAGAAGAGGCTGCAATGTCTCCCTTAACACATTCTTATAAAGGGTACCAAGAGGAGAGAGCAACACAATGGGAGAAGTTAAAACAAGAGTTCTCTGATGTGACAATGTGAGCAAGATGAGGATAGGACAAATAATTCCAAAAGGTATATACTAAAAAGGGATCACATACATAACTTCACGTTCTTGAACAAACCTTTAAAATAAATACTTGAATGGAACAGCAAGAAACCAGAAACAGCAGCTTGATTTCTCTTATAAGGGCTTAGGAAATCTTAATGTATTCTAGAACATGGATGAGAAGAAGAAAATAGAACACCCACTCTAATGCCCTTGGAACTAGCTAAGTCTGTATTTTTCCTTTAATTCCAGAAGAAAAAAAAAAAATCAAACCAACCCACAAGCCGCTGGATCTTTGTATTTGTCCTTTGTTAATCTCTTGACCACATATTTTCAATTTCTTATATATGAAAGTAGCTGCCAGCTACCTATGAGAGGTCTAACAAGGGATAAGGCAAACAAACTCATGTTCAAGTAAGCGTGGATCCTCATTTTCCAATAAGATTTTAGCAGTCTTTAAATTAAAAAAATGGAAAAAATATTTTCAAGAATCTAGAGAAGTATATGGAAGAACAAATCAAAATGCTGCTGAATTACAATATGAAGTTTATTATATATGCAACAACTGATTGCCAAAGAGTTTATGATCTCACCGGGTTTCCTTCCAATATTCTTTGAGAGGAGTGATTTCCACTAATCTTTGGAAAACTGAATGATACTGCAATGTTTGTAACTATTTTTCAGCAGAGAAACAAAACCAAAGCCCACACAACCCAGGTGCAACATCCATAGCTTTTGCTGGGTGACCAGATCATGTCTTGGATGCTTTCACATCCCAAAGACAAAGTTGAAAGCAGCTCATCTTCCCAGGAGTGATAAGCTGCAAGACATATGAACTACCTCTCGATTCAGAAAGAGAATACAAGAGGTTCACAGACTTAGGAAAGAAGCCAGAAGAATTTTAAAAGAATTTGTCTACTTTAAGTGCAGGAAAAGGTCTTCAGATAAGGAAAATCCACACCAAAGTGCTACAAGATAACAGAACCAGAGAGAACACCCAGCTGTACAGAGCAAGAATACCAAAAACACCAGAAATCCAGTAGTTCACCTTTTTTTACACACATTCAGCTTTCTAGTTCTAACAAAAGGTGGTAAAAGGCAACATGCAATCACAAAACAAGGGACAGTCTAGAATTTCACCGTTTTCTAACACGAGTTATGAAAAATTACGGAATAGCTGGAGTTTACTAGCAACCTTTCTAGGTTTCTTGTGTCAGGTTAGCTCTGGTTTGTCAAAAGTTACTATCTTCTCTGTGAAATTTAAGATGTACATTGTAATTTACAATGTAAGAGCTGCAAGGTGCTATGGTCCCATGGTGAGGTCTGTTTGCAGAACTTATTAAAGAAGCAAATGCAGCAATGATGGTAGCGCTGACAAAAACAAATTTCTATTGCTATGGACAAGAAAAAAGTTCAAGAACTTTTTTGTGCTATCTCATTGAAAGAAAAATCTTGTATGGGTAAAATAAAAGAACGTCACAACTTTTTATAGCCTTATCTTCAATATGTCTGACAATGAAAGTAGAACTCAGAGCAAAAAAAAGAAATATTTTTGGATTTTATACAGTTTAAGCGTGCACAGTCTGTATGATCTTGCACCTTCTCTCTCCCACTTACTTCAACTCTCATCTTCTTTAATTTCTAACAGTTATATTAAAACAAAAACAACCTCCCATCTCTTTCTGCCAGTGACTCAGCTGCATGCGCTGCCAAGCAAAAGCGAGCCCCAGCCCAGCACCGTGGAAGCTGGAGGCAGAGCATGCAGTAACGCCTTAATTTGCAATGCTTTTAGCCACCACAGTTTCTGGAAGCTGGTTCCATTTACAGCCCATGCTGCTTTCAAGTCGCTTGCTCTTGCTGCAAACAGAGGAACAGCTTACCTGATGTGTGTCCAGCCAATGAACTAACTTTGCTTTCATCTGCCACTGGGGAATAAAAGAAGAGACACACAGATCAGAAATTCGTTTAAATTCGAAAGCCTTTGAAACACTGTCAAATTATTTCAGACACACGGTGTCCTAAATCTTAAAATTATAATCGTTTGTAAGAGGCCTTTTTTCTCTAATCCACCCGGGGTGCTTCAAAGCCCAAATACCTGAATCAAAGTCCACTGGAACCAATAAAAGGACTTCCAGCAGTCCTCGAGGGTTACAGATCAGGACCTCAGCACTTACGCACTCCAAACTGAGTTGTCAGAAGAGCAATTGCATTTGTAAATAACTCATCTTGCCAGACAAATCACAGGGCATAGGAGAGTTGTAACGTTTCCAGATCAAAGGCCTCGGTTGGCAAAAAAAGAAGCCAGATGTGGAAGCCTTCCCATCTGGGAGACATCTCCCCGAGTCACAGGGCGCTCTGCACGCAGCGAGGGCTCCCAAAAGATGCTCTTTTTGATTCTTTATGATAAGATTTTATCTGTAAGCTACACTTCTGCAGTACTTCACAACATCTGATAGAGAAAGATGTGTACAGTATTAACAGTACGGGCAGACAGGCCAATGGAGGAGCTATTTCTGAATGTAACCAAAATTGTAATTTTTCTTAACAACTGTACTTCACTTTTATTATCATGTATCTTAAGAAACTAATTAAAACTCTTTCCCAGAGGGCCGAGTAGAAAAACGAATCCCCATTTCTTAAAATTAATTCTATGCAAAGAAACCGTGTTAATGTAGTGGTAGGGATGAGAGAACAAGGACAGGAAACGAATGCTGGGGTCAAAAGCTCCTTCCTCGTTCTACCTGCCCCATCACTCCCCTCTGTTAGACCTTAATATACAACCTTGGGCAACCTCATGCAGAAATACCGCAAAACAAAGTAGTGGTGCAGTTAGACAAAATCAGAAGTCCAACTAAAATGCAAGGTGGTTCTGTACTACTTGGCCTGTAACCCTTTTTTTTCGAGGTTTTTGCAGTCCCTGGAGATGAGGAAAACTCTTTAACTGATCCCATAACTCAAAATGACTGGGAAGGAATTTGTTATCGAGACAGTTCAAACTCTTTTCCCTCCTCCCTCTCCCCCATATCTACCTTTAAGCAGAAAAAAAACCCATGCTAAACTTTAGTCCCAAAGGTTAATGTTTTGACAAGTTATGATTGTGTGAAAACAAGGGATTATAATGAAAACTGATTTGCAACCTTAATTATAGTAGTCACTAATGGCAACTGCTATAATATATGGTAATTAACTTGAAGAAGGTTGTGTTACATAGGAGTTTAAAAAAAAAAGATACCAAGGTTCACAGCATTTTTAAAACCTATGCTGATGACTGGGCTTGCCTGAGNGTCACTAATAGCAACTGGTATAATATATGGTAATTACTTGAAGAAGGTTATGTTACATAGGAGTTTAAAAAAAAAAAAAAAAGATACCAAGGTTCACAGCATTTTTAAAACCTATGCTGATGACTGGGCTTGCCTGAGACTAAGTTTTACATTATTAAAAAGGATAAATCCATTTGACTTAATCATACTTTACACACCAGCTACACACACCAAAATTAGATTTTAATACTGGAGGGAAAATGGCGTGGTAAAATGATTAGAAAATGAAAAATAATCTTCCTGGAATACAAAGTTAGCATTACGAGTTTGAATACAGCTAAGGAAAGCAATGCAGAAGTTACAGTGCGGCAGTAGAGCCCAGCGCTCCTGCCCCTGCCATCGCCGGACCCAGGCGCTGCCAGGGAAAGGACAGGGGCAATTCCTGCTCCGGGGGCTCTTCCCTTGGGATCTACTTGCTGGATGGAGCTGCCATCCTGGAAAAGCAGGATGACCCCTCCTTTCCCTGAATTACTCCCTACTTGCCAAAGTCAGGAGCTTTGTGGCAGCAGAGGTCACGCAGGAAGGGTGCAGGACGGCTCCTCTGCAAAGCACTGCCTGCAAACACCGCCAGTCGGAATGGCATTCAGTTACGACACAGATGATATTTCACTGGGTATCTTGCATTTTTAGCTTTTTAAACAAGAAGTTCTGCTCCGAAGCATTAATCAGTAGGAACCAACTGGAAATTTCTTTTCAAAGATCCAACTGATGTTGCTCTATCTATGCAGAAAGGCATCTGCAAGGTTTTAACCAAGGAGAAAAAAAAATACACCCTCTGCTCTTAAAACTCAACTAAAAAGAATTACAATTATTTTTATATTGTAACATCAAAAAGTAATTACATTGCAACTAACTATGAAAAATTGGAGCTCAAGAGGATCACACTGGGGAACACTCAGTGTGAGACTGAAATCTATCAGGAAAGCGTTTACTGTACAAAATTTTAACTGCAGATATTTTTAATGGGAGCGCTATGAACTATATTTCTGAGGTAGAACTGCTAAAGGCGATACTTTTCAAAAGAAGAACAACAGAAAAAAGAAGCCACATAATTTGGGGACACTAACCATAAAACTCAAGCAAACTGGAAAGGATCAATGCAAAGGGGTGCACATGGAAGAAGAAAAACAAAAGATAACTTCAAAGTTAAACAAATGCTCCACATATATGAGATGTCCCCAGACACCCAGGGCATGTTATTTCATGAAGCAACCAGTGTTTCCAAGTATAAGACACGCTAGATATTCCAAAGTAACATTTAATTTAGGAACTGCATTTTCACCAGAGAAGCCAATTATCTATTCATTATCAGCACTTGAATTAATTGCTGAAATAAAAGTTCTACAGCTACTTAATAAGAGCAAGGACATTTGGGAAGCTAGCAAGACCGCTGATTATGAAAGACAGAATATTAAACCATACAAATCTCTCCAGCTGAAAGCAAACAGCTGATACTGCCCTTTTTACTATGTTATCAACCACAACAAAAAGTAAAAACAAACAAACAGCAGAAACACCCTCTGTAGCATGAAGACTTGCATGTGTTAGACTTTTCTGTGGTAATATACTGGAGTGCTGCTTTGCTTTAAGATTCTAAGAAACAGCACCCACAGCAATAGTATCCACAAGTAACCATAACGCATCCACAGTCCTTCCATGTAATTTTTGGACATGATTTCCTGATTTTGGATTTTGAGTCCCAGGCCCTACTCCGGACAACCACAGCAGGTATCTTATTTCAACTGCTTGATTTTCCATGGATTAGCACACATGAATTTTCTGCACTGGCTCAGAAAGTGTTTGCATTCTCTAAACACAACCCAAGTTTTGTTAAAGCTCAATAAACCAGTTTCCAACTCTCGTTCAGAGAAGCACAAATCAATATTGCTGCCAATAGGAATAATCATTTCCCCTCCTTTTTTTACTTCCCATTTCAGTCTCTGCACCATTACACTATTTTTTTCCCCAAAAAGGTGTTACTATAATGCACCATATATATATAGGGTACTACTGTTCAAAGTGATGCCTTTTTTGAATGATTAGCTTTGCACATTGACCAACAACTACTTAAAATCTTCTGCGTGGGGGAAGTCAGCGTTATATTGTTGGACAAAGTACTTAGAAAAGCAACAAGCTGATTAAAATTACCATAAAAGAGAGATAAGGAGGAGACAGCCTAAAACATCGAGAAGTTTCCTGGAAAACAAATCTTCCAATAGCATCACTGCCTGCAGCAAGCTCAATATAAAGCTTAATATAAGATAATGAATTAGCAAGGGCCGTATTCCCGCACCACGTACACAAGGGAGGTTTAAATACTTTTAAGAATCCACGTTAGCTTCTGTGGTATAAACACATGAAAATAGAGCAGGGCAGCAAACTGGCCACTGGTTTCCAGCTGGATTGCATCCTTACGCAGCCCTTTCAGCGTAATGAAGGCACAGCACCAGCCATTAATTTTAGTCAATGATAGTGTCAATGACATAATTCTCCTGCAGCTTTTATTTGCTCGCTGAAGTGTTTCCCCATCTAGGAATGGCATAAATTACTCACAGAGATTGTGTCAAACGCTGGCTCACCACGAGTGCTTAGAAAACGCTGCTAGCTCTTCTTGCTTTTCCCTGTGCATGGACCACAGGCTTTTATACAAAAAGTTGCAGGAGTAACAAGCTGTGCACTAGCAAGAACAAACTTTCAGGAACGACCGTGCCTCTTTCACACTCTGTTGTCATCTCTAATCCTGTGTCACCTCTGCCCCCTGCAAGGGCGCGGGGCTGGAGGGGACCCCACATCCCCTGCGTGTCCCCAGCACCTCCGCGCAGCGCCCCGAGCCACACGGTGCTCAGCTCATCTGTCAGTCACGGCCTGAAAACGCTCACAGGGAACAGATTCTCAAACAAAGTGCTCTTAAAAGTGACTCAAAATGGAGACTTCATTATCATCCGTACTTTCTCCTAGCAGCTATATGTTAACATAATTACTATTTTCTTCCCCTAACACTTTAATAGTCGAAGTGCATTAACAGATCAGCTTGCCTCACCTTTGCTAACGCAGAAGCTACCACCTCAGCTGCGCGTTACTCTCTCCCCTGATCACCAGCACGGCTCGGCGCTCTGCTCCACCACACGCTGCCCGGAATACTAAAGACTTCAGCGAAACCCGTTGAGGAAGCTGTCATCCCCTCCTGCCTCCCGCTCCCCTGTGCCAGCGCCGTCGGGGTACAGCACCACGTACTGCTTACCCCACCATCCGCCCATCCCCTCAGAGTGCATTTTGTTCCATTCCTTACTTGGATATTTTACTTTTCATCATTTAAATGACTGTCTAATCTCTGCTTGTATGTCCAGCGTTCATGTCTAAAAAATGACCCTGCAGTGGCCTCAGAAAATTCACATTTCATTTGACAGTGTTAAAAAGTTACTCATGACACGAGCTGGATGTATTTTAAACATAGCCATATATATCATAGCCATACACATTACAGTTGTCCCTAAATCCACAACTTCTTTGTTTAAAAAGTCCTTCTCTTCAATGGACTGTTTTCCAAAGAACTGTTAGAAATCAGTAGTTTTGAATGGTATATTTGAATCTGAGCTATCTTCTCAGTTTCCTCATTAATGCTCTAATGAACTTAACTGGCTTCTGAATATGGTTTAAAAACTTTTCAACGAAAAACAACCCAAAAAGACATATTCCATATATACCACAGTCAACAAAGCAATGGTGTTTAGATACCAAACAACTTTATTTCCTGCTAACACCATTAACACTCATTAGGGACTCTCCCAAAATAGATTCTCTTAATTGCATCTGTATTGAATCTTTGTTCAAACTGAAGAGCAATTTCCATTAGCTGTGCCCCTTCTTTGGTTCCCTTTTGAGATATTTATGCCAATATTCAGAATTACGCTCAGAAAAGGGATAATCTGTTTCAGAGCAAACCGAGAAGGTAACAGCAAACAGCATCTTGACTGCACCTTCCAGCTCCTTCTGCAAACCCAGTTTTCTGTTTGTTTTGAGGTGCATCTCAGTCTAACGGAGCCCCTAACCCAAGAACTGAACAGCTGGTTACGTCCCGCCTCCCTCGCACAACACTCCAGACTTCACATCTCAGCATATTCACTTGATAATTATTCCTAAATACATAAATGAAATTGGCTGATATCTCTACTAAACATGCCCCAAGGTAAAGGGGCTTGGAGTTTGGCTAATGATGTTTTAGCAAATAAAATTCCACTCGCTTTTAGAATCAAGTAAAGGACAGCTCCATTTCTTCAGGCTGTAGAGCTCAATCAGTTCAGATTTGTGGATTTTTTTTTTAATGGAGAAAGGAAGGGGGAGTTGAGCAATACCTTGGGCAAGTGGTCATGGGTTATTACACCAACATCCTTAAATGTAAATCTACACAGCACTTTGCCTGCATTGATACACTACAAGATTGCTATACACTCACAAGATTCAATTTTATGTAGCTTCAGGTTAAAACAAGCCACAGTTTCATGTTTTGAATACACTTCCCATGACTGTGGTTTTTAGAGTACATTTATGCATAGCCTAAATCTGTCCTAAAACATACACAGATTTATGGAAAATAAGGGTGCTGGAGATAAATAATAAAATACCTTTCTACACTTTCTTTCTTATTTTTAGAGCACATTGATTTTCACCTTTAAATAAAACACACAGAGAAATCCATATTTCCATTCATTCACTACAAAAATTACCTTTTTAATACAATTTAAAGAAAGAAAAATTAGGAACATGGATTGATGAATTATTATATAGAGGTTATATATTCTGTTAATGTATAGAAAAATGTGCATATATTGAAGGTAGTTAAAAGGAAGGGAAAAATCATCCCCTCAACTACTTGTAGAGAAGCAATTGATTTCCTCTTATTCTTTTTTTTTCTTTTAAAGTCTATCATTACCCTTCAGAAAGTATATCACTTACTTGTGAAATAGGAAGGCCCAACACATTTGTTTCTATCATTTTTGCGTTTTTCTCCTCATTTTTAATACTACGCAGTAAGTCCAAACTGGGCAAACAGTATAAACCTGATCAGTGCACTCCAAGGCAGACTTGGGCTGCCCTGCATGGACTCTTGGAAGCCAAGTGTCAAGGGATGTTTTTGCTAATGTATCGAGCACCGTTATTCCTAGACAGCACCCACACCTGCCCAGACAGATGCACAGACGCCGGACACACGGTTACGGCATCGCACGACAGCCTGAAGCCCAGACCATGCATGGAGGAACCCTGAGTCCCAATCTCTGCCTGGCTGTCCAATCAATAACACAGAAATACACTACGAATCAATAAACTAAACCATATATTACTACTGGCAAGTAACCTACAGCTTTGCTCCATGTGCCAGCTTCCTATCACTGCAGGATTTACTTTATAGACTGACAAAGATAAATTAGTGCTACATGTTAGCAGTACTGCACACTATTTGATCACCCTTATTTCCTGATATTATTCATTAAGAACAGTAATTTATAATAATTATTATTATTTCATAAAAACAAATCAATGTAAAACAAAGCATTCACAGGTTTCTGGGCCTACAATATATAGAACTGAAAAGAGGAACATCAATTTTAAAACAGTTTACATTCTGAATCAATGAAATTATAGAGTAGCCTTTACTTAACAGATCTGCTTCTGCTGTGTATACCAACCATTACAATGTAATTTCATTAGCCCCCTAAAACCTAAGTGCCTCCAAACTGTAACAGTACCTGGATTTTCTGGTCGCTCACATCCAACATTTTCTGTTACCTGCATTTCCCATTTTGTAATTCAGGCTTTTGTTCCTGAATGAATGCAGTGAATGAATTACACACATGTCTCAAGGTAGACTGTTTTTTCATTTCATTCTGATGCTCTGTGTTACACTTTGTCCTCAGAGTTCAGGTCCACAAAGGCCCAGATGTCTTTTGGACCCTGTAACCTGAAAACCTGAAAGACTAGTTGCATATGGATATGTAGTTTTTCCTACTCCAGAGCTCCTCTGCAGTGCTGAATATAATATGATGGATCATGACTACAGTCAAGTAATGAACAAAATTAAAAAAAAAAAAAAAGCTAGAAAGTCCCAAGGGGAACTTCTCTTCCTGCTAGAGAATAACTGCGGAAGGTCCTTACTCTCATCTTGACCCGTGCAGTTTATTTGCCAAGCTATAGGCAAACACACATACTTTATTTTTCAGTCAGGTAAGAACTAAAAGCTTGTCTTTTTACCAACAAATAATCACTAAGTTTGTTAAGAAAGTCATTACTCGAGCACAACTCCTTACAGAGTCTAGATAAGGATGAATGAAATTAAAAGGCCAGAACCTAACTGATGGGTGCAGTTGTCTTGTGTATTACCTCATCCTACATGAGGCATTTTCAACAGTAACTTTCTATCAGAAACAGCTATTTTACATGCTCAAAGCATTCCTTGTAGGTGTGTGTGGAGCAAGCGCAGATGATTTATACTGATCTGAATCTTACAATACAAATGACCACAGACCAGGACACAAAGATGTTGGAGTTACCTGGTGGTTTTGAATGCGCTCTCAACAGCAACCCCATTACCTAGTTCCACTGCCACTTGAGAGCCTTTTTTGACTTCTGTAGGAATTGGAAATGAACCTTTCTGAATAAGGCTCTGAAGCTGAACTTTGTTTTCTGCAGCAGTTTATGTAAGGTGTTTTATGTTTTGATTCCAGTTCGGTAACCTCATTCCACTGCTGAACATCTAAAAACATATTCTAAAAAGTCTGGTGTGCTCTTCCTTGGCAAAGCGGTGGGGCAGAAGCCAAAGGGAGTAATTTCTGTTCAGGTCCTTCAGTAGCTCCAAAATTCAAATCTTATCTGCCTTAAAAAGTTCCACGTAGGGATTCTATCCATTTTTGTCATGCATTGACAACTGTTTGACATACGTATGCAATGGAGTGCAAGGTTTTATGATACATAAAAATGACATTATTTTAACAAGACAATAAAAATTAACAAAGACACACACA
>VWPW01027450.1:0-96249 GCA_013389825.1 Crypturellus undulatus
ATCCCGGCAGTCGGAGGTGTTTTGGCCATCATTGACAAGCGGTTATTTCATCCTGACCCCCCTGATCCCTCCCAGAACTGGAAAATGAAAACTTCGGCTACTCTTCATAGCCCCTGCAATGTGTGGGTTATAAAATGCCCTGTATTTTGGTAGGAATGCACGGCCAAGCGCATGTCAAGCGGGCTCGTGCTGGCAGCAGCGCAGACCGGACAGGGAGCCACGTGGAGAAACTTGCAGGAATACAAATAAATTACCCCATGCCGAGCTCCGGATAAATATATCCGACATGTAAACAACGCCCACTTGCTGAATAAAAAAAAAAGAAAAAGAATAGCAAGGCAAGAGGAAAGACGTTGTATCATCTTTATTTTACTGCTGGCAAGCTGAGGTAGAAACAGATTAAATGCTTTGCCCAAGACACCACAGGAAGTCTGTGTGGGAGACAGGAGCGGAGATACCTGCACATTAGCCAGTCCTGAGCCACAAGTGCTTCCTTTCTCTAAATGCAGTTTGGATTCGTGCTGTACGCTGGCGAAACCACTCCGGCCCAGGAAATGTCATTCTCCGTTTACACCCATTAAAGGACAAAACTGGTTGGACTGATTTTTCAGATGATTCTGGTCAATGAGAACTGAAAGTGCCACTTCCCAGCTGCCCGTTCTCTGCTGATGCCAGGCGTTTCTGGAAGGGACTAGCTCAGCATCGATTTTTGCGCTGAAAAGAAGGAATATCAACAGTCCCGAGCGCTGGCTTGGGACGCGAACCTAAGAGGTGCGTCTGGATTTGGCTAAGAGTGAAAAGAGTATTTTCTTTCCGCCGGCTGCTGGCGAGTGAAAGCGAAGGGGTGGAAAACATCCAACTCGCAAAACTTGAATGCAGCTCGTGCTATCTGCAAATGGGTGCCCCTCCCCGCTCATGTGAGCCGCACAGGCAAAGAGAATGACACATGTGCTGTTTCCTTTTCCAGTTGTAAAGGGGTCAGGAGCCCGGCAAGGAGAGTCTCAACAAGAGCAGCATTTTCCCGGGCTCTTCCAGCTGTTCTGTTCAATCCCGCCGTCGGTTCAGAGCGGGGAAGAGAGAGGCTGTCAACACAAATAAGGCATTTTCCAAAGGCGTAAATTATGAGTTACCAAAACAATACGACGTCTCTACCACGTGAGTACCCTTATCCCCCCCAGCCTTACAGTAAGAGCGGAATTACAAGTCTGCTGCTTAAGCAAAGGTTGTGTTTCATGTGCAGTCGCGAAGGGTGAGGGGGGAAGAGATATGGAAAGAAAGGACTGAGACCTATCCTAAAGAAAAAAAAAAGTTGTGATGAAACTGTTTTCCTCCTTTACTCCCATGTGTGTGCGCGCGTGTGTGCAGAACTGAAACAGACTGTGCAAACTCTGGAACAGAGCAAAGTCGGTAACGTTTCCTTCTATATCCTGGCTTAGAAAAAGTTTCATTTAAATGTTTCACCCCCCTGCTTTCAGGAATGAAAATACAGAGTGTTTCAAAAGCTTGCTGCCTCTTTTCTAAGTTATTAATGGTGCTGCCCAGCTTGTGTTTAGAGTCCTAGGCTGTCTGTGTGTAACATGAGACGCAAGCCACAAACTGACAGTCTATATTTAAAGTCACAATGCGTTTCTGCTCCTGGAAATTTAGAAACGTGGGCTTAAGGACACGCAAATTAGTTTCCGAGCAAAAGAGGGTACAGGGGAGCAAATCCTTTCTTGGCATAACTCTTCATATTTCAGTAAGTTTGGGAAAAGGGAAAATTTGGTTCAGGTGATCACAGACACTTAGCTCTGCTACAGCAGCTTTCATTTTGGCACCATAAAGTCATAAAAAGAAAGGGGAGAAGTGGGGAAGGGAATTTTGATTTGATAAACTGAGAAAAGTCAATGGAAAAAGTCAAGGTTTTCAGTGCTGCAATAGCAGGATGTGGCTGGGTATCTGCTTTATGGCTTGAGTATATAATCCTTCCTGTTTTAACTCAAGGACAGTAGTTTTAGTGAGCAAAATGCTAATAGCAGAATTGTTTATCATACCATGGTATCAGTAATGTTGGCAGAAAGTACAGACAGGATTGCTGGGAGCTGCCTGTGGTTCAGGGTTTGATCCAGTCATCGCTGTTAGAATATTTGGTCATGTTGACACTGACAGTGTTTTCCAAGCTTTGAATGAGGCAGGCTGATCCAGCAGAAACAGTACAGTGCACACGATCTCTGCAATTCTAGCCAGCAATTTCTCTTTTCCCTTTGGTCATTTTTGCAAGTTCAGACTAACCAGAAAGATGGGATACTAGCCTTACTTCTATATTTGTTTTGTTTCATTCTGCATTTTAACAGATTAAAGTTTGTTTTCTATTATTAGTAGAAAAGAAACATCCAAGGTAGTTCAGGAATCTGATATTTTGAGTTTATATATGTAAATTAGGGTCTTTGGTCCTTGAAAAATATGTGTACAGGAGTGACTCATCAGGGTACAGTCTGCTCACTGTGCAATATTATCAGAGGTCCAGACCCGGACTTGCATCCTTTAACAACAGGTTTGCCAAGTTGAAGAGTTCAGGCCTGGCCCAATAGTCCGGAGTGTATTTTGCTTTTCAGATAGACTCAGGTTGCTAGATAACCCTAAAGAAAATCCTAAAGTGTATCTAGGTAAAGCATTAGTTCTCATGGGAGAATATCACTGTAGTTTTTGTCTTTGCAAAATGTAAAATGTCTGATGTGTCAGGTTTTCTTATAAGTTCAAACTCTGGGCAGGAGTTTTGAGCTTGAATCATTCCAAGATGTTATGATTGCCAGTAAAAATAAGTGTTTTGCAATCTAGCTAAGATTCTGATTGAAATGAAGTCACTATCTATTCTCTACTTCTCCTCATAATTTCCCATATTTTTTCGGACAAGATGTTCCTGTATCTTGTTTCAGTCTGTATCTCTTTGTTTTTTAAATCACACAGTTGAAATTTACAGATCAAGAACAACAATAAATTAGAGTCAAGTTTGATAGTACTATATGCCTACCCAATGCAAGTTTGATGCATTGCTTTTGGATAATGTTTATAATGATTAGGGGTTTGGCAGGTAAGGTTTTGTTGTAAAATTCTAGCAATTTTGGTTAATTAGAAGATATTGAAAGATCAATGCAATGACAGTGTACAATGTGCACAATGTTTGGCAGAGAGAGAGAGTATTTGGGAAGACAGATATGTTCATAATCATAGTGCAAATCTTTGAAATGGGTGTGAAAATGCACAAAGTGTCACCAAAGCAAAGCCTCTATCTGTGTTGAACAAATTAATTCTTCGCTGGGTACCTGCAGGTGAGACCACAGTGCAGCTTTCTACTGATATAAACAAAGCAGTGTCAAGTTACCTAATTGTTCATGTTCTTTGCTTATCTTCTTGTATTCACTCACAGATGATAAGGGATTTTTATTCATTCCATAAATACAGTATGATCCTGACAAGCCAGGTGAGAGCAGAAAGACTGACGTTTCAGATCTGAAGCATTCACATCTGCATTCACAAATATATTTTGCCTCCTGAGGGGTGCCACACTGTCCAACCTTGGGCCGATTCCATGGCCAGCTCAGATTCCCTGTCTCAGTCAATGGGCTCTCAATACACTCAACACAGAGACCGGCTAGTGAGCAATTCAGCCTGCCTATGTTGGACCATGGGTGGATATTTATTCTATAACTTGTTATTGGACATCTGTATGTGGCTGGAATAAAATGGAATACCTAAGTAAGAAGTCTGCTCCTAAAACCAAGCTGGACTATGGGTTTCAGTTTTATTGGCAGGGATTTAGTACAATATCGTGTTGTGAATAACCCTCCACTTTCAGTTTGTTTATGATGATGATGATACAAAAGGGACCTATCCGCACTGCGGGAACAGGAACTCCCTGGAGTGCTACTTCTAAACGCATCTCCTGCTGGTGTTATTCCACTCCTGCTTGCGAGGATGTAGAGGCAGTAGCTGCCTATATTATTAAAAAATCTGAGGAATTCCACTAATCTGGCAGGCTGTATTTAGACTGCAGTTTTTGCCCTCCTACTTTTCTGCTGTGGTGGTCTTAGTTTCTAAGTCATTGCAGAATGCAGTTCCAATTAATGGCTCAGTTCAAGTGAGGTGAATAATGCACCCAAATAAATATCACCGGAGCAAACATTCAGTCTGGGGATGCACTGAGCTATGCAAAGCCATCTCTGGGGGTCAAAGGTGTTCATCACTTCGGAGAATATGCTATATTATAACCCTATAGGATTTAATCTTTATGACGCATGCTGGGATCATTTTATTTGAGGTCTCTTATGCTTCATGTGCCTCAAAGGCTGTGCTGTCAAAGGAATTTGGGGTGTGAAGAGAGCGGTTTCTAAAGGCTGCTACTCCCCATCACCTAGTGGCAGGCACAGCCTGCCCGCTGGGGTGGCAGGGAGGCAGTGAAGTCTTGGGCTGCAGAGAGAAATTGGACCAACAAGAAGACAGGAGGCCAGAATGAATCTCAAACCATGTCTTGGCTGCAAGGAGAGGAGAAGAGACAGGAATACAGTGAAGCAAATTAAATCTTGTGACCTGCCCAGTTCCCTCTGCACTGCCAGCTGTAGCTCAGCAGCAGCCCAGGAGCAAAGACCTTCACTGTCGCGTGAAGGGGAGCAGAGCTCCTGAGCTGCCTCTGCCCAGGGGCAGCAGGTCTTGATGCCACCGCTGCC
Organism: Crypturellus undulatus; assembly: GCA_013389825.1. Classification (NCBI taxonomy): domain Eukaryota; kingdom Metazoa; phylum Chordata; class Aves; order Tinamiformes; family Tinamidae; genus Crypturellus; species Crypturellus undulatus. Next base: position 4,704 of record VWPW01027450.1, read on the forward strand.
CAGCTCCCCCAGCCTGTAGGAACAACAGGGAGGATTTCTGCTGGAAAGAGCCACGTAGTTGCCAGAAAATGAGAGCTTGGCAAAGGTGGCCCTCCATAAGGTCATATAGTAGGTCTTATAGCTGAATGGCAAGAGCCTGGTTCTGAGAGCAGGATCTTTATCCTTCACCCTTTATCCCTATCTTTAATTCACAATGAGATACACTGCATGTCCTTTGCATGTTCCTGGAGCAATCACTCCAGGACTCCACAACTATCACTCCCTCAGAGCCTGTGAAAAGCCATAAATGATCCCCATAGAATTTTAACCTCATTATTCTCTCCCTTGGGAAGAAATTTGATTTTACTGCCTTTAATCAATGGAAATACTCGTCTGTGACAGTAACTAATAAACAGAAATGGAAGCTACTAATTATGGTAATGTTGGTCTTCACTGTTAAATATGCGAGCATTTATAAGTGAGAAATTCTGTGTATTTTAATAACCTCTCATTTTTAGCACAGAAGGCACTAAGTATGTCTCACAAGCAGTTATGTAAATTGAATACCTCTGCTTATATGTATTGCTCTCATCACTGTGCAAATGAATTGGAAAATTCAGCTTTTTACCCCAGGGGCTTCTCCCAGACACCCTCATTGCTTGAGATGTGGATGCGAAAGTTTGCAAATTGAAAGGCGACGAAGGTGCCTCAAATTTCAGTAATTAGCAACAGAAATTCTGGCAATCTGCTAAGCTGAAGAGGGGTGAGGGTGGAGTTTTTCTCCAAATAAGAGCCTGCTCTTTTTAAAATACACAGTTCTCAGCACTTCCAGGGACGACTCCTCACAAAGAAAAGGCAAACAATTTACACAGTAGATGTTAAAGATTCAGGCCAGCCCTGGTTACATGCTTAAGCCTATTAGTATTACTGGATTGTTCGATGCCTGCGTCTCCTTGCTGATGCTGCTGCACCTTTCTTTCTAGGCTTCTGTGGAATATACGGTGCATCCATCACTGTTCAAATGACTGAGTCCAATCAGCAAAGCCTTTTGAAAAACAGGATTTTGGGACTGCATTCTCTAATGAAAGTCTGTTTGTGTGTCTGCTCTGTGGAGTGCCTGACTCTATTGTTAGTGAGGGATTAGTATTCCTAGAGCATAGAGAAATTCAAGCTAACGTAGGGATCTGATTGTGCTCGGTGCTGTACAGATATCCTTTCTTCAAAAGGCTAATAGACTACAGAGAGGGGACAGATTAAAGGTAGGAGAGAAATTACTGATTTCCAGGCCATCTCCAGGATGGAGAGGCAACTTTTGTCTCTGAGAAGTTGCTTATAGTAGCCGGGAAGCAGGAATTAGTATCAATTCCTGTAGATCCACTGGGGAGATGGCTTTTTACCTCCCACTCTACTTTTTTAATATGTGATAGGTGAAAATGTAGCTCAGAAGTCACTTAGCAACTGGCTTATTTGTTTCTCACAGAAAAATCAGCAAACTTTTAAGTATGGTGTTTGGCACTAGTAAGATTTAGACTTTCTTTCTTCATATCTGAATTGCAATAGGAAATACATGAAAAATTGAGAGATACCCAGGTGCTGCAGCAATAAGAATATATAAGCTCCTTAGTTTGGCAGGTATTTGGACAGCAAACCAACTGTGTTCTGCTCATTTTTAAAAGTTCCTAAGTCAGGGGAATTTGACAGCGTTATCCCCAGTAATGAGCTCACGAAAAATCCACTGACTGCTAAGTGTTTGGAAAAACTACTTGGCGAGTGAATAAAAATGGCACTTGGAGAAATCAGATTCAGTCTGCCAACAATTTAAGAACAGGAAAAGCAAAAACAACTGTCTTTTCTGGATAATATATTTCCAAACCATAACTCAACTACATCCAGTAACGATACCGCAGCAAAATAACAACAGACATGCAGCTCATAATTTGTAGCCGAAACAAGATCTGTACTCTTGCGTTTCTCCGAGAGTCAGCATGGTCTAATTCACTTCAATTCTTATCTCTCTGCACTGCTGGCATGGAAATCAAGTGCACTATCTATGCTGCACTGCTCTGTTAGTGCAGATGTACCTTGCACGTCTAGTTTCACCAGTGAGACATCTGGCTAAGTGATTTTCCTCCTAATTAATCTTCTCATCTGCAGAGGAGACCAGCTTCCCAAACCCTCTTCTCTTCTGACATATGTTTCACTACAGGGTTCTTCCTGATGAAGCAGAAAGCTTCACTTAAAATCTCAATGGGTTAAACTTGTTCTGCTGCATTTAAGTTTTAAAATGATTATTCTCTTCTTCCCTCTCTTTTTCTATCGAGGGAAAAAGAAAAAAAAAGAAGGGGAAAAAAACCCAACTCGTTTCATCAGGGCGTACCTCTTTTTTCTTCAGATAAGCCCTGAAATGGTGTTAAGCTTTTTATCAGTTAGTTGCAGGGGGGCTTTTGAACACACCCTGAGACAGGACCGTGTGTCATCCTGAGTGATAAACGACTGTTCTACTGCAGACTACGTGTTTAAAATGTCTTGTTTTATGAGGCATTTCATGTTATGAAGAGCACGAGACATGCACACACCCGTGCAGAATCAGGCACAAAGTCTATACATACGTGTGGTGTTTACATGTGGAAAGACAGGGAGTATTTATAAGAGCAAATCCACCAAGTAGATTTGATTAAATATATAGAGAGAGTATGTCTATAAGGGTACATGTATGCATATGCACACACATGCCTTTTCACTATGTATATATTTCTTTGCTGTTTATACTTCTGTTAGTGGAAAATATTGTTACCCTGACTACATTTCTATGCAGAGACCCATAAACTAATCTTTCCCCTTTTATATTGTAGATGCTTTCAAAAATAGCACAAAATGACCAAGTTTTTGAAAGTTTAGCAGAAGCATAAACTCAATAACAAGAAAGAAATTGAGAAGATACCCTGGGCTATATATACAAAGAGTTGGAAAATATTACAAAATATCTTTTTTATATGATACAGTAAAACATCAGCTAGGGGGCATATCTTCAAACTGTCTCTTGCAGACACCAAATTCAAGTGTCTCTCCATTGACTGTAGACAGAGCCTGGCAGCTCTGGCTGGTAGAGACACTGAATCACTGCCTGTTTTTAATTTAGTCATCGCAGTATTGTCTAAATCCATCTTGGACACTATTATAGGACCCATGTCCCAGTAGGCAAAGGTTCAGAGAAAAGCACTGAAAATTATTTAAGAAATGAGGAGGAAATACATGTTCCATATGGACCAAGCTCTTTAGAAGGGGAGAACCATGGCTTAGAAAAGGCCAAGTCTAGTTTTCTGAACCTCAGGCAGCCAGGTGTTTCAGTCAGGAATGTGTTCCTTTAGGAGCCTCGCTGTGCTGTAAGAATTTGACAGAATACCCCTTCCTGGACAACTTTCTAGAGAAAAATAAAATCAGCTTAATATGCTCATGCTAAAATAAAAGGAGCTTCTTAGCTTCTTTACAGAATAACTACTCTACTTTGTGAGTGGAATGCTCACTGAAGAATCACTTCCATTTTATTCTGTAGGTCTGTGTCCACCTCAAAGAGATACTGGAAAAATTAATTTTTATTAGAACAGCTTTCACAGAATTGTTTCTACAGGATCCTGCTATTTAACCAAGATTTATTCTCTGCACCCAACACAAATAAGTTCGTTTTCTCTGAACAAATATCCTTATTTACATAATAATCAGAGATTTCTCATTTGCTAATTGGATATTAAAAAAAATCAGTTATTTCAAATAGGAAGAAAAAGCAGGTACTGGTGACCAACTAAAGTAAATACTTCTCAGTTAACATAAATAGCCCACAATTTGCTTTGTAATGGATGATTAAAGAGGTATGTGTATGAATAAGTTGAGAAAAAATATTTCTAGTGAATTGTGAAGAGTTAGCATATAAATTTTGTCATCCAGGAATTCAGGCATCACATGTAAGTTTTTGAGAATACCGAAGCTTCTTTGAAATGATACATTTTGTATTTTCATATTTTATTTCTATCCTCTGGTGTCTGTGTGTGTATATCATTGAATTCCATTTCCCTGGCACAAAGGTCTCGTCCCAGAGCAGAGCAGGCTCTGATCTGCATTTCCTTCGCGCATCTGCCCCTCGTGTTGTGTGGTCCGTGCAGCTCCCAGACACCCCCAGCAGCTCCTGTTCCTCATGCCTGTCCCTAGCTCAGCCCCCAGGTAAGTGCTCGTCCCTCAGCATGGGAAAGACAGGCAGGTCCCAGTTGTTGACTACCATTTCCCCCCCTATTTCAATGGTGTTCCACAAGTCCTGGCAGTGGGAAGGAAGAGAAACTGCAACCGTAGGCGAGGAAGACATAAATCTTCCCATGTCTGTCTAGGCTGGAGCCTTGTTTCCTCTGGGAGACGCCCCCTCTTCCGTCTCCATCCCTGTTCTGTTCTTTTTGTTTTCCCTTTGCTCTCTCATCTCTGCAGATTGCTAGGAAACCGCATCTCCCTCTCTCCAGATCTTTTCTGTCATCACATAGGAATTTTTATTTACAACCTGGAACAATTCTTTTTTTTACATTCTGGATCCCATGATTGGGAGAGTTTATTATTGTCCGTCAGAGAGTTTATTATTGTCCATCTCACTTGAATTTCCATAATTACATCAGTGCAGTTTGCTTTCTTGAACTCTGTGTTGCACACAAAGCCATTTTTCCCTTCAGTGAACTCATCAGGAGTTCTCTTATTTTAAAGAACAAACCAAGCCTGGTTCCTAGGAGTAATTCAGCCCTTTGTGGCAACAGGAAGGATGTACAGGAACTTTACAGGAAAATCTGCATAAGGAGTTGAACAGAACAGACTGAAGAAAAAACCACACAACTTTCATTCAGAGCCAAACTTCCTTTCCAGCTTCCCCTTTGCTTTGGGAAAAGAGGAAGTCATGTTTTTTCACATTCCTTTTCATACTCTCTGTGCTCTGAGCACTGAGCTGCTTTTGCCCATTACTTGTCCTATCCTTGCCCCAGTAACAAAGAACAGTGAAGTGAATGTGGGAACTCGAAGCTACTCTACCCTTTAGGAAAGTGGGCTAGAAACACAATGAGATAAAAGTCTCCCAAACTCCAACCCCAAGCCATAGCCATAAAGCTCTGTGACGTCTTCCTGTGGTGAGAGATGGGACAGACAGCTTTGCCCAGAAGGGAGCTGGTTTACTCCTAGCCTGGACTCCTTTCTGTGCTTTGAGCTCTTCATGAATGTCTCCTTCCTTCTCATTAATAAGCTCTCATCACTCTTCCACTGACATCCTTCCCATTGCCTCTTGACAAAATCCGGTCATCCCCCAGGTAGAAATGTACTTTTTTTGTTTGTTTTGCTGTGATTATTCTGTAAATTTCTCAGAACAGAAATCATGTCTCCNCCATAAAGCCCTGTGACATCTTCCTGTGATGAGAGATGGGACAGAAGGGAGCTGGTTTCCTCCTAGCCTGGACTCCTTTCTGTGCTTTGAGCTCTTCATGAATGTCTCCTTCCTTCTCATTAATAAGCTCTCATCACTCTTCCACTGACATCCTTCCCATTGCCTCTTGACAAAATCCGGTCATCCCCCAGGTAGAAATGTACTTTTTTTGTTTGTTTTGCTGTGATTATTCTGTAAATTTCTCAGAACAGAAATCATGTCTCCTTCTATGTCCTCTCTCCTCTCTAAATAAAAATCATCAAAAAATATTGCCAGTTCAGTGCTCATCATAGGCAGCGCTGACCTCTTTTGTCTTCACAAGCTCTCTCATCAAGTTGCTCATTCTAGACAGAGATTGAGGCCTCCTGAAGTATAAAGATAAAATATAAAAACAACCTTCCGTATGACATCATCTGGCAAAGCATACTGAGCTGGAAGCATTTTAGGGTTTTCTCCTTCAAAATATTTTTCCCCTAAACATAGTCATTTGTATTCTCTGAGATAGTCTCTAGACTGTGGAGATCAAAGCAAACTGGATATCCAGCAGGGTTTTTAAGTGCATTAAAAGTAGCGTGTTTCAAAGCCACATGTCTGAACATTTAAGCACCGTGGAAGAAATGAAGTAGCAGGTGGTAACACATGTAAACATGGTTGTTCTAATCTTCACATTTTTCAGCTTCCCAAAACCTAACTCTGACACAATGTGTGACAAAGAGCAAAAAGCTGTGCACACATGCACACACACTTATAAAGGAATATAAAACCCAAGGAAGCCACTCAGAGTCAGGTTTTTTTCTAAGTCACATTTTCTGTCTTGCAAGTCATTGTCTGCATTGAAGATGTGGCTTTACCAACATATACAGGACCTAGCAAACCTGGATACAGAGTGAGGGGTTGTTGGAAGATTCACATACAGCAACATAGCTCTCTTCTACCTTGCTTTTTTTGCAGGCAAATTTTGCCAAAGTGGACTATGACATCCACTACAGACTAGTGGTGTTCTGTAAATGTCTGCATCTGGTGAAGGGATATAACCAGACCTTAAGGTTCCTCTCAGCAACTGAGGCATTGCGGAAATATTTCCAGGTGGTCTCTGAAAACCAAAGGGAGACAAGAAATTGGAGACAAGATAGAACAGCACGATACTAAGCCTTTTTTTTTGTTTCCTTTTCTTGTATGAGTTCTTAATGATGATGCAGAAATCCCATTTTGGCCAGTAAATGTATAAAAACCTGGATGACCTGTTTTTCTTACCTGCCAAGAAATGAGAAGATAATAACAAGAGGTGCCCACTGCATGCATCCTTGCTTCCTACCATAACTTTTGGTCCATGTTCTCTGATCAGCTCTTGTTGAAAACATCCTGCTTCATCACCTTGCGTGTAAATAAATATTTGTCTTTTTCCTTCAGGTTTGTGCAGAGAATCTCACAACCTTACTCACAGGTTATCATTGCATTGCTGAAGCCAATGGCATTGAGATAATTCTGAGATTATTTGTATTGATTTCATTGGACTTTGGATCAGAATTTGCTGATTGCGGATCTTCACTTTTTAATATTAGTCTACTTCAAATACCTTGATTTATCCTGAGGCAGGCGCAGTGCCACACAGATGTTAATGAAGGCAAAATGATTTATCAGTGGTAACTAGAGATTTGTGGGAGCCAGCATTGAAGGCGAGGAGGGGAAGGGAGAAAAGAGAGGAGCAAACAAAGATAAACTAATTCTGGATGCTCCCAAAGAGTAATACTTCCAGCATATTCCAGGTTCTTGCACTAAGAAAAAATGCCTGTGGCTCCTGAGCTTATTTTCCTTGTGGATTAATGATTCATAAGGGACTCCTTGTACCAAGGAGGAGTAAATTACCCCTCCTTCCTTTGGCAGGCAGGAACGCAACTTTGGAGATAAATGCTTTTGCATTTCTCCTGAACTTTGCTATCATTCCTTGGTAAAAGATTTCCCCTTCTGGAATCCATTAAAAACTGAATCTCAGACAAAAGACTCTTCCTCCTCCTGCACTTTTTCTGAGATGCTTCATCTCTGCATCATGAGGACACAACTGTTTGTGAGCTTGAAACAGCCTGAGCCAAGCCCTTCTCCTCTTGAGTTACCTCTGCTGACTGCCTTCGCTTGGGATGAATAAAACCTTTCATTTCGGTAACATCTGACTTGCGTCAGAAGGTCCATGACTGACTGGAGCAAGAATACAGTGGTAGAGATAGATGAAGCTGCTTCTTTTAAAATTGTCTTTCCTAAAAAAGTAAACAACTGCTTTAAATGCTGGGTGAGAAAGCAAGAGAAAGTACCACTGCATGACACTGCTTTTAAGATAAAATGCAGCCTAAAGCACTGGACCTTACCCCCTACTCCTCTTCATACATTGCATTTCCTTTAAGGAAGGGTCATGCCTTCTGTCCTGGGATACTGAGAGCTCCCTGGGCAGGAAGTGTATCCTGTGTCCTGTTTTCTCCAGAGACCAGTAGCAAAGCAGATGGGAGCATGAATTCCACATTCCTGCTTCCACTGTGCCATTTTTAAGTGATCTGTGTTCTGAGATCTTCCTTCTTTTCCAGTGTGGTGCTGCTGAGCCCTGGGACCTTGCAGAGTCCAGCAGCTGCTGGACGTGACACAGGGGATGTAGGATGCTGCCCTTTGAAGGAAAATACCTATTTTTGTTAGATATGAAACTGCAGCAGTAACTGGGAGGGAGGAGTACTTGTCCTGTAATTAAAATCATGTCTGTTATTCATTAGAGGGGAGAGGGGCATATTTTCCTCATCAGATAACATTTTTTTTTTGAAATGGGAACAGCAAAGCATAAAGAGGAAACATTCATATTCAGAGATGGCCTTCAAGACCCTGAGACCTTAGGGAGTAAAAACTTGCAGCACTGAAATGGGAAGGGAGAAACTCCTAGATTCAGCAGAGACCGAGACCCACTGCTGTGACATCTCTGCTCATCCTATTTGTCTGCTTTGAAGACATCTGCTGTGCGAAGGCGTCTTGCTGCTGTGCTCAGCAGCAGACAGCCAGGATCAGGGCTTGTGGGTGGCGGTGGACAGTGCTCGGGAGGTGATGATTAACACTGGGGTCCGTCTTAGCAATTGATTTCGCTTGGTGTATTAAGCTAACAGCTTGCTGTCACACATCTTCTCTACACAGAGCATAATCCTTTGGGAGGGAGATACAGAGAGGGATGCAAAATTAGTCCCATGACAGGCACAGAGCTATGGCCCTCCAGGTGTAGCCAAGGGCGCCTTGTCTCCCTGGGCCCCCACAGCCAGCCTCCACGGCTGTTGAAGGAGAGGCTTTTGATCAGTTCCTCTAACAAGAGACGTAGGAGGCCTCAGGGCTGCGATAGCTGCCGTGGTACAGAACAGTTCTGCAGTCACAGATGATTTTACTTGCCAGGGTGCCTTGCTGAACAGGGGTAAGGGGAAAGGCTGCCTGCATATCCTCTCATCCCTGACTCGATGTTCCCATCTCTCTGTCGTGTCCATCTCTTCGCCCAACCCTTTGCTCAAGTGTTCTGTTTGGAAACTCAGGAGCACCTTGAGCAACTGAGGAGCTCCCTAGCCAGTACCAGGTAGACTATTTTAAAAGAATCAAGATGAATGAAGCTCCCCAAAGCATCCACAATGAAAGAGAGAGGGCAGCTTATCCATGTCCTCTTTCTGTCAGTAGGGAGGCCTTGGCCTGTGTAGGCTGCGGAGATGCCTTTCAAAGAAGCCAGTGGCTTTGTCCTTGACACCTCATGCAGCCCTCAAAGGTCTTGCTGGATCAACACCCCTTGGGGCCTCCTGCCTGGGACAGACGGAATCACCCACTATGTTAAGGCGAGAAAAATGGGTCCCTCAGCCTTTACTCTGTCTCACTACAGATGTCAGCAAACTGGAAAAAAGAATTCCTTCGTTCACACATTCCCCATTCTTTCTGGGTTGTTTACAATCTATCTTTTAAGTAATGTGATTTCGCATTTATTTTTCCTCTCCAACTCTTTTGTTTTGCTGCCCTTGCACATCAACCATTGGCACATCAATGCTGTGGCATTACCAAAACTACATATGTCCCTTGGCCTTCGCCAGCTTGCAGTCAGGTCAGGAAAAGAGACGTTCTTAACTAGGGACACTGCTCCTGCTTCATGTCTACTAAAATCTCTATGTGAAGCACTTTCCAAGACAGGTTTGAACCTGGGCATTCTTACTTGACCGGGACTTAAATAATTGGTCAGCTCTACCCATGAAAGCCATGTTAGAACATAAACATGAAGCTATGGGTCCATCTTCCACATTGGAGACAGAAGTAGGTGCCTGAGGGTGAGGAGAAGCACAGGGCAAGCCCCTGGGGATCTGAGGCACAGGAACCGCTTGAGCCAGGGTTAGTATTTTAGTAGTAGTTAGTGCCTGAGGGGGTTCATCAGGTATGAAGGCTTTTGCATTTACCACATTTCCTTATATAAGTTAAGCTCCTTCTCACATTCAGACTCAATACTTGGCAGCACTGAGCCTTACTTCCCCCTCTGCTCTGCTCTGCTCTTGAATGAGTTCTTTTAACTTCAAATTGAAGGAATTCAGCCTTGGGAGGGAAGCATTGCTGAAGGCACGGTCTGTGACAGGGAGGTCGTGTCAGGGAGCGAGGCATCCTCCTGCCTTGTGCCTTCAGGTAAGCACAGTGCCTCCAGGAGCCCTACAGAAACGTGGCCATTAGCTCTCCTGCTCATCCTCTGGAACAGCGGGAGCGAGCCCCAGCAAGGCAGGAGGCTGTTGCCTGAAGCGATCCGCACAGTTCAGCACAGCACAAGGGCTGCCGTCGCGCCTAGAACCTGTCTGGGAATGCAAATCGGTGAGAAGAATGGGGAAAATCTCTGGCACTCCTTCTCTCGTCAGTCAGGGGAGCTCCTACCTGTCACAAATTAATGTCGGTGGGTGGATTCAGGGGCGTAATGCCAGACTATGGTGTGTCCCTTGCTTTACAAAGCATGCACATATTCTTGCTAAGTCTTTCATAAAGGGACTTCCAAGAGCAAAGAAGCTCTAGTTAGCCTCTGCCTGTGTGCTTAACTCTCAGGGGGTGGTGTTGGGGGACGGGAAAAGGCTGCTGAATATCATGAAAGCAGTTTTCTGGGTTTAGAAACATGGGCATTCAGGTCTGATGGAGGAGGGAATTAAAGTTGAGAGAAGCCCTGTGAAAGTCGGGGTGTTTTATCCGCCTCCTTCAGGTTTCTGTTCTTTCTACTTACAGGGAACCAAAAAAATGCAAAAGGGATGTGGGCTTCACTCCTCTCTGACTTGTAACAGATACATACTTGTGCCTGAACCTTGCCCTAACATGAAGCGCTGCACAGCTCCCTCCGAAACAAACTGCAGTTCACACATATCTCAGGGTGGAACTTGGCTCTTAAACAAGGTTTAACAGGAGTCTGCTCTGGCTGAACTCTGCTTATGACTTCATATTTTCCAGGGCTGTGGTGGTGCTGTTGATTTGTTCCTTCTTTGTTTTTTCTTTTTCTTCCTTTTTCTTCCTTTTTTTTTTTTCTTTTTTCTTTTTTTTTCTTTTGTGTGTGTGGGGGTGGTTCTCTTTTAACTAGTAGACGTTTCAGTGGGATTACTTGACCTCACAATACTGTTCAAAAACAGACTTCCTTGCAAGCAATGGTTAATAGCTAGGGGCTATTAGAAAGGGCTTTTAGAAATATGCAGTCTTTCATCATAGTTTGAGACAACAGATTTCTGAAGTCCTGTTGGGCAGTATCAACCGGTCAATTAATCTGAGAAGTGGTAAAACGGAGAGGGCAGACAGAGGCTGTATCTGATGATCTTGACCATGAATCCTTGGTCCTGTCCTGTTTCTAATGTTTGTAAAACGGTGAAATTAAAAGCTTTCCCTACTGGCCCAACCAGGCACTTGGAATCTGTAGTGGATTTGCCATCCACATCAAAGTGAAGAGAAGCAGCTTAGCAAAGGTAGCTTCTGGAAACCCCACCTCGCATATAGCATTCAGTATTCCTTTGTCTGTTGGAATGGTGTCCGCTTTGATATTAGCATAAATGGGACAGCAGTGATCACTGCAGCTATTCAGCTGAGCCTGATTACGGCTGATTCAGCTGTGGAAGAGCAACATTCCCCGGTCGGGAGGGAGGGAGGCGCAGGGTAACGGCTCTGCCCTGGGGTCCCTGCTCAGACAGCACAGAGAGCCCTTACGTCTTAGCACATTGCACGTATGTGCTGATGCAGAGAATACCCTGCTCTCAGCTCTTGCCCTGGCCTTCTGGAGCCTCTGTATTTCAAAGGAGTCACGTGAGTATGAAAAGCTACGGTTTTCTGTTCAAAGACACCTAGTGAGAAGTTATCCAGCTGTTTCACCCTTATGTTCTTCTTTATGGAGACCTGTTTATTCCAGGTGCAGATTTATAATGCGCCTTGTCTCCCTCCCTCCCCACCCTCCAGAGAAATAAAAAGAGCATTCTGCTTTTTGCCCTCTCTGTCTGCACGCTGCCAGCCCCCTCACTGTTAACCATATGGGGGCTTGGAGCAGTCTGCCAATAAATAGCCCACACACCCTTTTTTTTTTTTTTTGATGTGCTGTTTTTCTGATAGATCATCTCAAGTAGAAAAGGGCTAGGAACAAGACTTCCCATTTCAGCTGTAATGTGGCAGCCAGGTCAAATTACAACAATTCACTCTCAGCTTTCCTGCTTGTGTGTTTCATGCATTTAGGAAAGCAGCCTAAAGGCTTTAAATAGAGTAAGCCAAAAATATGCTGATCGCTGAAGTCCCTGAGCAAGCGTTTGCTGCTATTGAAAAGCACTAAACCATATTTCTCTGCTTAATGACACAGATTAATCCTCCATTGAAATTGCCAAAGCTGTCCAAGCTGAATCTGTCTTTAAAAGAGGCTTGACCAAAAAGGAGCAAAAATCCCTCAACAATGTCCTTTTGGCTTTCGTTGTTTAAAGGTATGGTCTACCTGTTTTGAAATGGTCCCCAAACCTGGCATTTTGACTAGTGACCAAAATACGAATATTTTCTAAGTACTTCCACCCATTGCTTCTTTTGTTTTCTAATGAAATGAGGCTTATATATTCCTTGTGTCTATGTGTCTGCTTCATCATCTGTTCATCTATCCGTCAGTTCCCATCAGTATCTTTTGGGTCCACTGACCTATGTCACCCAATTTTGAAAGAGAAGCAGAAGTCTCAGAGGTGACCGTGGTCCTGCAAGCTGCATGAAGCTTGCGCATGGCTCTGTGTGTCCGTGTATGTGCACATGCAGAGCCATCGAGGCTCACAGAGCCTCTCCTGCCTGGCAGCAGCACCATGCACTTGCCAAACTCCAGAGTAGCCACAAAGATTGGAGCATCATATAAAGTTGAGGTATCATGGACTTGATCCAAGTTGGGGCTACTGTTGCATAGATAGCCTGAGACTGCTACATGACAAAGGACATAAATTTAGTCTTAAACAGATAATTAATTGTTTTTCAACTGTGGTGCATGTGAGCAGCAGCACAAAAAGGAGAGACTAAACTAAGGGTCGTCCTTTTCTGGTTAGGAATCTAGCATCGGATAGTAACATCTGATTTTGGCAAGATAAGGTTGCTTCCATGAACATGATTGTAACTTCATAGGCCGAATGTATAGAAGTAAAGCACTATTTTAGCATCCGCTGGAGAGATCTAGCCCTGCTGATCAGTGCATGCTGATCTCTGTGGAAGGCTCTGACTACCCTTTGGAACGGTCAAGCCTTCAGCACAATCTTTGAAAGAGGATGGTTGGGTAATACTAACAGTTATGACTGATGTTCATTTTCCTTAATTAGAGACTAAGCTTGTCTAGTTTTGCTATGGTTAATGGGAAAATAAATTACCAGCTCCTCCCCCATGATTCCTCATACCTTCATGGAAGTGAGTGGATCTACTTCCAAGCAGGGATGTCCTCTCTGCAGCATCTGCTGCTGGGTTCCTTTATAGAGGTCAAACATCTCACCAAGCTGGTCGTTAGCTCCCCAACAACATGGCACTGTTCACTTTTCATTATGAAGGAGTACTAATGACTTATTACTAATGACTTATTAATGAACTCGTAACAATAAAAGAAGTACCTCACTAAAAGCATACAGTATATGGCATCAATGTAGGATTTTTATATTCAGCTTTGTTAACGTGCTATTTGTCAAATAATGCCAGACAACTGTCCCAAAGCAAGAGACAAGCAAGACTTTTCTTTTTCTTCTTTAATAATTATTGCACAATCTGACTAGAATTGTTCAGATGAGTGATAGATGGCAAAGCAGTTTTGCTAAAATTGCTCAACTCAATTCAGACGACTTGAACTGATACACAAAAGCTTTTCAGAAAATAAAGCAAGCTTTGTTTTATATTTTTAAATGAAAAAGATATGTAAAAGAAATTCCATATTTATTGCAAAAGTCTTGAAAATGGGAAGTGTTGTTAGTCTTGGATAAGATGTTTCAATATGTCTCTTTTGTTTGTTTGTTTAATATGCTCAATATTTAAAACATTTGGAAGATTGCTTCCACTAGAGATATCTCCATTAATAATACTAACTTCATCAGTGTTCTGGGACAGAACTCTGTGTCCCTACGGAACATATGCTAAACATCCTGACATTTCCACTTACAACACTTAGTAGATGTTAGCCTTAGGCAAGCACTGATATATGAGCTGGTTGTAGGTGGATACAATTCATATCAAATGAGGAAGGGGGTGGAGAAGAGAAAGCTCCTATTTTCAAGAATTATCACCTGTAGGACTGCTTTGCTAAAAAATATCACTGTTGGGGAAGAGAGAAAAAGGAGCAAATCTGCCTGTGTTAGAAAACTTGTTACATTTTTCTAAGGAGAACAGTCTGGCACTAAATTCTTCAAATTGACGGGGAAATATCCTTATACATAACTGCATCCTTTCACTAGGTTCTAGGGGATTTCTAGGTTACATCATCTGTAATTAAGCACAAGATCAAGTCTTCCCATCTCAGAACTACAAACAGACATTATCAGCTTTAATACAAAATGCAACAACAAACAAGCAAACAAAGCTGCCATGTTTCTTCCTGGGCCATGTTCATTAAAACAAATAGTCCTCAAGCAACAGAACCAATGACACACTTTTTTGGGTTTATGTCTCTGAATGCTTTGGGTTTATATCTCTAAATGCTCTTTCCTGCCCTGTGGAGCTGCCTCCTCCAGCACTTGCTGCATCTCCTCTGGTCTGTGTGCAGCAGGAAAGCACACGATGATCGGAGATCGGGCTGCTCCTGAGCACAACATAATAATTACCGAGTTCTTGTTTCTTTTTCTCCACTGCCGAATAAATCTGGTCTCCCTCTTCTCTTCAGCCTACAGTTTTCATGAAAATTGAGGCAAAGAGCTTATTTTTGCCTGTTCTGTCGTTAAACACAGTTGGAGCTGAATAGTAGAGTCAAAACTTACAAAGGTTGGAAGGAAAGACAGTCAGGCACACAGCAGGGATGCCTAAACTTTCTATAGAAAATCAGCCTAAAAAGGCTGTCAGATTTCTTTCATGGGAATATTTGAGATATTAACAAACAATTCAATCTGTCTTAGAGGGACTAATTTTAATCGGTATTTGTCTTGATTCATGCCACATTCAGAAAAGGATTTCAAGCAAAAACTAAAACCTGCATGTTAAGAAGCTGTTAACAGTGTAAAATCAAGCACAGCAATATTAAGAATGCAGAGACCATCTTATCTTCTGGTGCTGTGGTCTATAAGTCTGAGATTTAGGATTCAGACTTTTAGACCATTAGGTACAAATTGAAATAACATGTTAGAAATTGCAAGCATTTAAACAGTTAAATCATTGCTAGAGTATAGAACCATTAGACAGGGTTTTGGAAGGAGTTGTTGATATCCCACATATTGTCTAAGACCTCCTCTCCTCTGACTTTCCACTGAAAGGCTCTGGCTCAAATTTTTGTGCTTATGTTTCGGACATGCAAAGTTTGGGTCACTGAGGTGCATTTTCCCATGGATTGTTTCTCAAGAATTTTACAAGTTAAATACTGTTACAGCCTGTCAAATGTTTGTTTGTTTTTTTTTCTATTTCTGCAATTAGCTACTTTGATTACCTATGATCATATGCAACATTTGCAGTAGTTAATCAATTAAGTCAGTGACTCTTCCATTCATTGGATTATTTTGATCTCCATGAATAAACAAGTGGCTGTTTTGATCCTGATTTGACTCAGCAAGAGTGACAAGAGCTTCATACTGTTGGCTTTGGAAGAAAGTCTGGTAGAAATTAGGTGGCAGATTTTCTGGATATTTGTTATTTCTTTCAAAACTCTCCATATTAAAAAGGCTTCAGAAGGAGTGCCCTGTTTCTGATGAAGAGGGAAAAGGTGGGAGGAGGAAGGACATATGCAGGAAGACTGCCTGATGATGGACTATACCTTCTGGATTGATTCATACCCCATTTGTCACTCCTGCTTTAATGAAGCAATAACAGGTCAATTTATCTTCCCCAGCAAGATGTTACACGTTTGGAGTGTGAGCTGACTTTGACAGTTGTGCGGAAAAGATGTAACTGATGGTCTGGCCACATTAACATATCTCCATGGAAATGTGAGGAATTCTCTTTGCACAGATATGAGTCTGAACATCAGGCTGACAAAACAGGGTGCAACTAGCGAGTTGACACGTGCAGCATTTTCTGAAAGAGATTAGACCCTCTTCCATTTCCACGTGTCTCGCACACCCTCTGGGTGATAAGAAGGCAGTTTGCTCTGTAGACCTCAAGCAGTTTTCCCACAGGAGCACATAGGAAGACCCTACCAAAATACACGAGCAACCAGACAAGCACCGGATGGACCTTGGTGGCTTCATACCTGCCTTCTCTAAAGGCAAGTTGTCCAGAGCAATCTTATTTTGAGCCCCCTCAGGAAGGAGCTCCAGTGCTATTGGAGGCAGCTGCCTTCACAACTTCTCCACTGTTCTGGTCCTGGCCTGAAATCTTCTCATCCTTCTTGATATTGGAAGCAGCAGAGAGGCCCATCTGAATTCCTCTGTTAAATGTGTAGTGTACGTACTCACATACATGTGCCACATTAAATATGTTTCACTGCAGGGGACATGCCGACCTTAGAATTAATGCTACCTGAAGTGTTTTGCTGTATGGGCATTTTAAGGTTACAGCATATGAGGTATTTCAATGGAAATGTTCTTACTGGATGCACTTGGTTTAATTGCAAGCAGAATCACTGGTTGATATTCAGCCAATTTAAACTAAAGAGCTAAATTCATGTGTGTCTCCAGTAAATACAACTTGAAGAAAAAAATATTTGATTCAAATAGAAATAGGAATGGGGGGCAGCACATTCTTTTTTGGGATTAACAGAAATATTTGATTGAACGCAAGTGTTTTTGTTTAGATTGCATAACCCTTTAAAACAGAATCTTCTCTTTTGTAATTTGAGTATTTTTTTTGCAAAATTTATGCCTGTTGATTTTTTTTTCAAAACACAGAATATCTGTTCAGTTTTTAAAAATCCTTAGTGGCTTTCATCTAAAATAATTTTCCAAATTTCATAAACATTTTCCTCTGCATATCATTATTTTGGGGGAAAACTGATTTTAACATCTCTTTCGGTCTCTGATTTTCATGAAGAGCCAAGAGCATTTCAGCTCCACCAAAGAGAGAGAAGCCATACAAATAATGTTGTGACTTCCTGAAGTTTTAGCTTTTTATTTTTTGGTCTTGTTTTATAACATTCCAGAGTAGTCCAAAAGGATAAGAATGTGACAGCATAAACCAGAATCAAATGTGAATTGCTGAATCTATGTGGCAACCCTGATCTAATTAAACTAATTTGATAATGCCCTGTTATCCTATTGTATTACAGAAGTGTCAAAAGTCTTCCATAGACCTTTATTTTAATTACATCAGAGAGGGTTAATGACTTACTAGCCAGCGTAACAAGAGAATTAGGCCTTGTGTATTCTAATTTTGTAGAAATTTTTAACTTACATACTTTACCTTGTATATTTGGAGTACAGGCCATTTACTCACCCAAAAGATCGTGTGATTTGGTGTTGTATCCCACCATTATTGTCATTATGGTAATTTAGTGTATAAATGGAAGCCAAATTATTCTGTCTCTTGTCCAGATTGACAGATGAGAAACTGGCCCTTAATTTTGGAAGAGCAACCTTGATTTGTGTCAGTATGTAATGGGAGATGGCGATGGGTTTTTCAGCAGAATGTGTCAGATCGATGGGTTCAGACTGATGACTCCTCAAGAAGAGATGCCAGCTCTGCTGGGGCACTACCAGTTACTGCCAAATATTAAAATGTATAATGACATTTTTTAACTCCAGAAAAGCCTCAGTGCAATGTGAAAAATGCTCTACCACAAGCCAGAGAGCAGCTTGAACAATTAACATATTTTTAACATTAAGTTTTCAAGTTTGTTCAACTCATTTTTACACAAACAGCTGCAGTGAATCCATTCTAACTATAGCTTGTAAATTAAATCAGTATGCTAAGGTTAATAGATTAATGATTTTCTCATGAATGCAATGTGTTGGCAAGGCACAAACATAAACCAAAGGGCAAGCAGGACATACCACAGTTGCATAAACAATGGAGATGTTGAGACTTCACTAGTCCCTCCATGCTAAATATGTGGTAAGAAAAGGCTTGCAGTGCCCGCAGGAGAGACATAGGAAAACCTACTTTGGAATGAAGAGGAATGTTGAATTTCTGACTTCAGAAAAGCAAATAAAGAAAAAAAGGAGACCTTGCAACAATTGTAGTATGATTACATATGATTTCATTAAACTGTATATGTATTATTAAAAAATTTAAAAAAATAGTAAGACGTTTTAGCAATTGCATAAACTTCCTAAATGTCTCTGAATATTTTTCACTGCTTTAAGAAATCTACAGTGTTGCTCTAAACTCAGTCATATCTTACTGTTGTCTTCAGTGGAAGCAATTAGATGAATGGTTAATACTGGTTAAATAATGGTTAAACCCTACTCAAATCCTTTATATCAAGAGGGAGGGGAGTCAAGCCACGTTTGTAAAATATGTTGTATTAGGTCAGTTGATACAGCCAAAAAATGTAAAGTGTGTACCAGTGGTCTTCAAGTCACACTTAAAACTCTCTTTCAAATATATAAATATATGAAAGCTAAAATAATAAAAAGAGGCGCTTTCTGAATCACACTTGTGTCTGGCCTGAACTATGAGCTGGACATAATGCAGTTTGAATATTTCTCTTGTCCACAGGAGGCCCCTGGTTAGATGGTGCAGAGGGTTTAGATGGTAAGACGTGCAGTCAGTGCATTCGAGGGACACAGCCTGAGCACTGCTAACACACCGCAGTAATGTAGTCAGTATTGGTAGTGGCTGGGAGGGTGTTGGTGGACAGTTAACTCAGGTTGGTTAGTTCCTCACCTGAAGTGTCACCAGCAGCGTTATTTTTTATAAGGTGAGCTGACTAAAGATGCAACCTTGCAGCGTGTTTCCTAGTTTGCATGCCTAGAAAAGCTCTGATAACAAAAGGACTGCTCTAAAGAGGTCAGCTCATCATGCGGATGTGTAATCCACAAAGTTCAAGCGTTATGCAATGAACAGACATACGAAGAGAGGAAGTGGGTTGCCCAAGAAAGCACTTAAAAACGCACTTGCATTCAGTTTAGCAGCCAACGCTTCTGAGATCATAACCACAAGCAGGCAGCAATGGAGCATCAAGATAAGGGGTAGGCTGCTATGAATGAAAAGTGCAAGCTTGTGGGTAGGAATATCCTGAAAGGCAGGAGCAGGAGCAGGGCTGCCTGACTGGTGTTGAGTGGATTGCAAAATATGTAGTAAAAGCTGCTTATCACACGTAGTTATCTGTATGCTCACTCAGCCTGACTCACCCACTCCAAAACAGCAGTATCACCCACAGCTGCAAGAGATTGATAATTATATAAGCTGTAAGCTCAGTCTTTTAAGTCTATCTTCAGCATTGTGTATCAGTAAACACTTTTCCAGCTAGGTGGGAAAGACTACCTAATATCCTCAGAATGAACATGCCCCTTTCCATCATCATATAAGGTGGATGGTTCATGAATTTAGGTGTCTTAAAATGGTTATGCTTCTGCAGTAGATCACAGATAAGTCTAGCTGCTTTATAAAGATGCTCATAATACTTTGTAATTTTCCTTAAAGGCGTGTTTCTTGGAGTCATGAAGTCTGTTTCTCAGAGTTAGAAAATTATGCCAAAACCTCATTTTTCATTTATAATTCACATTTTTCTCTTGGGTACTCTAAAGAATAGCTGGAAAGTAAGACTTGAGTGCATCTGAAGACTGAAAGAAATGTCAAATTATAAAAGTTCAATATTAATTATTTTAAAGCCAGTGTTATGATTTTCAGTAGGAAGTCACTTATGAGTTTCGGCAGTTTACATCTGAAATTCAAACAAGTGAAACTGTCACAATTCACATAGGAAGTGTATAGCAAAACAAAATCTCTCAACTTCAAATAAATATTTCACTGCTGGATCTTCCTTCCTCAAACAAGTGTTCTTCAGCCAGAATGGATTGGGATCAGTTTAAAAAAGAAAAACTACAAAAAATTCAAAATGATTTATTGGAAAGTCATGCCTGCAGAAGACAGCTGAACAAAATTTACTGGCAAATTCAGCAGGAAGAACTTCCCCACTGACTGTGTTAACATGGAAGCTTGTTGTGCTTCCTTTTCACTTTTGAAAAACTATGCAAGAGATTTGCTTGCAGTATTTAAGAGTCAGGAACATTCCTGGGACTTTCAGAGACTAATATCTCCTCTGCTCTGTTGATTGATGAGAATGAGACAGGTAGCAATTGTTATTCCATTGCAAAAATCCTTATCTGTAAATTAATAGGCAAAGCCAGAATGTGATGGATTTCAGGTCATGACACAAAGGCGCTTTTTTCTTTCCCCCTTAATTGTGGCTTTCAGAAATATAACTTTCAATGACAAGTGATTTGATTTGTATGTTATGCTCTTGATTTAGCTGATCCCTTTGGATGGCCAGGGATTTTAAGAAAAACAAGAGTGTTCCCACAATCTTTTGATTTCTATGCATCGGAGTAACCAATGGCACTAAATAACAACACTGCCTAAACACGTTCCGGACCTTTGTGCCTTTGTACAAAGGCCAATTTAACAGTATGTGAAAGTTTTGCCAGGAAAATTAGCAGCCATTAATACAAAAAAAAAGTCTCGAAACAAAGAAAAACAGTCAAAACAAGTGCAGCAACAATTAATGAAACACAGTTCTTTGAGTAGTCCACACACTAGGATGAACAGAATGAAGAAGGTGTAAAAGGGTCAAGACATATAGTTATTCCTCAACTAAAATTCCTCCAATATAATGGATGCCTTTTTCTATCTGGAAATTCTACAACTCTTTCCTGCAGTAATGCAGTGTATTTCTCATGCAGTCTCAGCTGAAGTTGTGAGATTAGATGCTGAGGTTCTTGGCCAAGCATGTTCCTGTCTGGATTTTGGCTGTTATCTCCTACCCGTATTCACTCAGTCAGTGAATTCACTTCATGCTTCAGTCACTTCTTAGGCCATTTTCTCAGCACCCTACAAATTTATTGGACTTGGTCTTGACGTACCCTTGTGTGCACAAGAAGTATAGCAGGAGCAGAGCTGGGAAACTCCAGTTTCTAATTCCCTGCAGAATTCCAGATCCTTACTCGTTGCCTGCAGAGGACACAACGAAGGGAAACAACCCTTCGATGGAGAGAAAACAGGCCTGTTTTATAGCAAAAGAGGAGTGCAAAGGAGAAGTTGGGCTCTCCTGCCTGCAGTAAGATGAGAATTGTGGGGGCTGATGCTACATTATGGTTCTAACTGGTTGCTGAATTAAGCTGAAGATTATCATCTTAATAGGGCAGTGCCAGCTGCACAACAGCTCAAGGCTGGGACATCATTCCTCTGAAAACTTAGAAAGTGCAGTATTGAAATTAAACTTTTCTTCAAAGTGATGATACTGTAATGCACTATCAAAAAGCATTTCCATGGCAAGTGCTAGAGATAAAGCACCTGCTTGTTATCTGAATCCAAAAGGCACCTGGGAGGGACTGAAAAGAGTAGAGAGATACTCACATACCTCTTTATAATTAAAGGGCCAATGATTTGATCTGGAATTAATATTTGGAAGCAAGCTGTGTGGCTAGGGAAGCACTTTAGAATTCACACTTTTAAGTTTTTAATTGCTGCATAGAAGCTTTCTTTTTCTGGCGTGTAGTGTATATTTGGTGCATGAAGAAATACCGAACAGTTTGACCTTGAAGGAATTAATCTCTTCTGAGGCACATGGGTTTTGAATGGACCTAGACATAATTAGATTTTTAAAATTGCACAGGGCGTGCTCAGTCTTTCCATCAGTGTATGGCTGGAAGATGATGTACGAAGGATCTCTAGGGAAGCGGGGAAAAAGTGTGCTTTTCAGTGAAAATATCACCCATGATCAGAAAGCAAGAGGTCCTTTGAATATCAGGTTGCTACAGTTTGATATAAGAGACCAGCCATGAGTAAGGAGAAAGCTTCTGATGAAGCTCTCTTGCCCTTGCACTGTCCCTCACTCATTTAGTAGGTGAAGAACCAGATATTAGCCATGGTGCTGTCGTAGAATTTATGGAAGGATTTAGAATTAGCCTTTTATCTTTTCCAGAATTCTTTCTATCCACTATATTTCAACAGGGAAAAAAAAAAAGACTTGTATAAAACTATTTGCCTTGTTAAGATACCAGGAAGTCTTACAATTGTATAAACAGCATAATAATAAGCAAGGTAAGGAGAGCCTCCTGTCATAAACCCATCGGGAAAAACTTCACGACTTCTTCACTCTCTCAGATATCCACATAATTCAGAAGCAAGCGGGCTGATGCCAGTGGCATTAGCTGGAAACCAGATCAGAATTGTACCTGTTAAACTGCAGAGAAGCTAGTAAAGAAAGTTGGCCTGGATAAATTTACTCTTTCACTTAATTTTATTTTAAATAGGACAAAACTCCTCGTTGTTTGATTTTTTTTCCTACCTATAACATGCTCTGGCTATTCATTATTTTTTGTTCTTTTAAGTGCTATAATTAATGTCAAAATGTAATTTCCATTCTAACTACTCTCTCAGCAGTCATAAGTTTTTCAGACTAATTTCTTATGTCTTACAAACTTTTGGTCAACTAGGTTTATTTTACTTTCAAAATGGAAAGCTATCTCTTCTTTAGAATTTATAATCCAGTTGAGAATATTATCTGACTTATCAGGCAAATCCAGACTTGTTCCAAGCAAGGACTGTATTTTACACCACACACATAACAGGCTTGTCTTGATTCTAAATGTGGGTTTAAAAGAAAATAAATACTAAGATTAAAAGAAGGATATTGCAGATAAATAAATACTAATTGAAATCAATGGAGCCAGATTAATTTGCATCAAATCAGGATCCAAAGTACTCTGAAGAGCCATAAACAGGAATATAAATGGGCATTAATATTTTTTTCCCCAAAACTGTCTTTCGGAGAATAATCACACTATCCAAACGCTCTTAATTTAATCATTCACTGGAGGATGTTGCAGGTAAGTGCTCATAATAAATAGTAGGTGTTTCCCTGAGGGCCAAGATAGTTTGCATAATGTGCTAGCTATTTATTTCCCAATGTTATGGTGACAGAAAACTGCTACAGTACAGCCAGTTCTAATGAGATGTTTTATAAATGTCTTTTGCTAACGAGGGATCTTGTTTAAGTAAGTTCTGAGTTTCAGAGGTTAAAATAATACAGTCACTGCTGCTACATATGATCCAACTCCTTTTTGTTCAATTAACTCCTGTATGTTCTGATCTGTTTATAGCTGGAGAAATCGAAGGTCCTACAGCTGGAACAGATGTGGCTGTTATTGGAGGTAAGCAGCAGACCCCACTTAGATGCACCACTAGAATTAAAACAGCAGGTTGGTTGCTTGTATTTTAGGAAACTCTCACTTTACTGACAAGACAACAGGAGCGGCACAATTAGTCCAGTGGGAAAGCTGTCCCCAGAAGGACCACTGGCAAGATAACAGGATAATGAGCATAAACCATATAGTGAGCAGCACCACCGCCAGCTATTCCTCCTTTTAGGGCAAAATATCGAAAGGCCCAAATCTGAATTCAGCCTCATATTCCTCATCATTCACTGGGCCAACATTGTCATCTAATGCGAAACTTTTTCTCTTTGAACCATGCTAGCTGACACCAGCTGGCCCTTTATTTTTACAGAATGCACCACAGTGCATTTCCTGGTGTTCTATTAAAGTTCTCTCATGCATTTAAACTAAATACAGTTGTCAGAATAAATGAGCAAAGCTATGTTCATGGAGAGAACCCTGTCTTTTTATTTTTATTGTGTTTGTTCATTTCCATGCTAACGCACTAATTTCAGTCATTCACAAGGGGGTATACCAATCATTAGTGCAAATTGGTGAGGTTCTGCTATATTTCCCTCAGGTCCCATCTCCCGTAACTTTAATTTCAGCTTTCTATGAGCAAGTAGCAGGTAAATTGATTTGTACTTAGTCCCTTAGGCTTATTAATATTGTGCTACATCTAGAGCCTATTAAAGCCTCTTGTGTCGAGGGATGCCAGCGAGGTCCTAAAAATTGATGAAGCCCCCAACACAGCTATGTTATTATTGTAAACCTCAAGTTCTTTATATAAGCAATTTTATTGCTGCTAGCAAACTTCTCTTTCCAGAATCGAGCACCATAAAATCTGTGGGATAACATTACAGGCATATTTTATAAGATAGAGTTATAATTTCTATTAACCCTACTAATGGTTAACAGGAGTCCAAGTCCCTGTTTTCTTGCCAATATTTTATCCCCACTCAGTTTACTGATGCTGATAAATCTAAAGCTTTGGAGATAAACACTTCTGCCCCACATATTGAATTTGAGAAAAATTCTTTTTACGGTCTCCTCATTGTCACCACAGAATAATAGACATTTCCAGAAAACAATTCATCTGACGAGATGTAGTTGTTCCGTTCCAGGAAAAGAGGAGTCATCCTCTCCGGTCCATTGAATATTGAGGTAGCCCACGGCAACCAACTCTGATGGAACATTCTGTATGATAGAAGCCTACAATTAGTCAAATGAATTTCCTATTGCATCCTCACAGCAACTTCACACTCTACATATGTTTTTTTCCCAGAATTTTCCTCTTTCCCAGTGTTGGCTGTTCTGGTTCCTCTTACTGTGTGTTCCCTTAATGTTGGGTTTACTCGCTTAACCTCTAGCTCCCAGAGTTAACGTGGCTAGACAGCTTAATGTGATATACATGTACACAATCACAGCCAAAGAGGAAAGTTTATAAGCACTTTGTATCCAAAAGGTGTAAAAAAAATCACACAGGTTGAATAACTAAAATTCAAAATACCTCCTTTATATTCAGGATTCCTAAATTGTTTAATATGAGGGGGAAAAAAGGGGATGCAGCTCTTAATTTTTGATATGTGGATTTGTCAGTGATAGCTGTATTTCCTTTAATTCCACATTCCACTGTAGAAAAGAAGAGAAAGGGACGGGCTCTGAGAAGTGAGGACGCGCGGTGTTTGATGCACAACCTTCCCCAAAGCTTCGGCAGGAGAGCTGCCATTCCCTGCTTGGTCATATGCACATTTGGGTTACCTGCAAAAATTTGTGTCCAGTCAACACATTACTGGCAATTAGCTTAGGCCGGGAGACAGAGAAGATCTACCCAGAACCGCTTTCTCCTCCCAGGTGTCACTTCCACATTCATTACAATTAGGCTTTCTTAATTAGAGCACAGCATGGTATGGCAGCTTGGAAATACAGTGCAGTGTTGTAAGCAGATGGCACGGGTCCTGCTACATGTTGAAGGTCTCCTAAGAAATATTCGGTGACCTCTCCTCCTCCTGAAATTGAATGTATTCAGTGGGATGGGAACAGGTCACCTGCAGACTCCCCTGGGATTACATTAGCAGAAGGATTCAAAAATGTGCCAGGTTTTATGTCCTCTTATTTCCCTTCGCTTTGGAATGAAATTGTAACTTCAATGAGTTCAACCAAACCCAGACTTTAATTAAAAGAAACCTTGAAAAGATTTCATCCTGCCTTTCTGCAGTATCTTTACTCAGTTTTGGCTTTGGCAACATCAACTCATTAGCAACTCGTTTCAGGAATCTGCTTTGACCCTGAGATTCACAGCATGGGAATATCTTATAGGATACGAACTTTTACTTATTGGATAGCTCAAGTTGTGCTGCCTGTCTGCAAAATGCAGGGAGTGTGTTATTCCTGACAAGGCATTAAACTGGTTCCTTTCCTCTAGGTGTGATTGCTGCGGTGGTATTTGTCCTCATCTGCCTGTTGATTGTAATGCTCCGATACATGTACAGGCACAAGGGCACCTACCACACCAACGAGGCGAAAGGAACTGAGTTTGCCGAAAGTGCCGACGCCGCTTTGAAAAATGACCCTGCTCTCCAGGAAGCAGTGGATGAGAGCAAAAAGGAATATTTCATCTGAGAAGCTGGGATTTCCATGGAAATTTCCCCAAGGGAAGCAGTCAGAAATACCACATCAACAGAAGTGCTGAGAGGAATAATATGAGGACAGAGGCAAGCATCCTAATTGGAAAGTACCTCCTTTCTTTTTTTTTTTTTGACATTGGGTTGTTTCTTTTTCTCCGCCCATGAAGAACTGGATGCCAGATACTTGCCTGTTGATTTTATTAGCAACACAGCTGGTCTCAGTTGAAATCGATATCAAATAACAAGAAACAAAATCTCAGTATGAGCGATACACCAAAACCAGATAATGACAGCAAATGTCAAGCCTTGACATTTGGTGGAAATAGCAGATGCCAATGGAAAACATCCTCTTAGAGTTAATGATGCATCCTATGTTGATATTTTACAGAACTGCCTGAAATTGAATTTCAAATGGTCACAGAACAAACATCAAACTAGATAAAGCTGAGGTAGCTGGAACAAAAACCGCTTTGTAGTCTAGATATCTCCTCCCTCCCCTTAAATGTGCAATTTTACAGGCACAGGGGAGTTTATTTTGTTTTGTTTTTGAGGGGTTTAGATTGGGATTTTTTTTTTAATTTTTAGAATTTTATATATATAAAAGTCAAAGACACTTCAAAGAAATAAAACTGTCGATAAACATGGAAAATCTAAGAATGAAGGATTTATTTCTAACTTGCTCTGCATGACAACTTGTGAACTGCAAAATGATGGAATTTATAGTGCATTATATAATAGTCAGTAGACTTACAAATTTGATTACGATTAGTTGATAGGTTCCCTCCATGCCTGCATAAATAGATAGATATTAAAAGGTAAAGCATCTTGTTTTAAGCAGACCTTTCAGAACAATAGAGATCAGCTACTTTTTTTTTCCAAGTAAGGTATTTTTGCCTGAGTATTTATTTATTTATTTTGCATTGGAAAATTCCTTTGAACACCTGCCAACAGAATTTAGGATTTTTACAGGGGAAGGAATTCACTTCTGGCACAGAATCATTTACAAATTCAATCACAAAAAAAACACTCTAAGGGTTCATCTTAATCCCCGTGGATTGTGTTGATATCTCCCTCTGCAAGGCTTCTATATATCCTTTGCAATGTGCTAGATATGAGAATTACACCCAATACCAATGCTTTAATATAAATAAATAAACAATTAGTCACGGTGGGTCACATGAAAAGATTTTCTTCCTTTGAAAAGAATCAACGGAGATGAGTTTCTTTACCCCAGTAAGATGTCTTCCTAATTTGAGCCCACAATTAGCTCCGGAAATAGGATAATTGTTCCCTGCACCTGTTTATCCCCAGCTGCGATGGTGCCCTGGACTACTGAAAATAGAAGAGGAGGAATACATGATGACAAACAGGACAGGACACTGATGAGCTCTGCTCAACTTGATACGCTTTTTCCTGGGTTTTGATCTATATATGTGTGTGTGTGTGTATATATATATATATATATATATATATATATATACATGCATATATATGTATATAAAGTCACCTACAACCATGCTCTCAAGACACTGTTGATGATCACACGTGCACACTTCCTGCCACCAAAACCTTGGAAAGCTCCTGGACTCCAGAATATACCATTCAATGCTGGTCAAGTGCTACAGGAAAGACAAATCTGAACAAGAAAAGACTTTGAGGACCCAAGTGGAGTTGGTGAAGAATTGGAATATTTTTATCTGTTCAATCACAATCTCAGTATTTTCTCAGTGCCTGCATGAGGTGGACTCTGAACTATCCTTAGAATCCTAGTAGCTCACATTTTGGCTAATCCTGCATGTTTGCATTTTAACCAAAGAGTAACAAAATTGTGCCAAATTTACTATATGTTTAAGATATTTTTTCATAGTATACTGTTGCTCAAGTACATTGTATTTTGTGACTAGTACAGTATAAAATGCACATAACTCAGCACTAGCAGAGCTCATATATTTTAGATATTATGCACTTAATTATTTCCTTCTAAAATATATCACTATTTTAATGCTTTTACTACTTTTGAAAAAGAAATCTGGCTTTATTTTTCAGAGACAAGTTTTTGCAGAATTTCAGTAATCTTAGCTGTAAGGCTGAGTTTAGAAAACTGAAGATTCATCCCTGACCTTCCAGTTGAATAAAAAAGTATTTCCCCTGATGTGAGGGTAAATGGGGTGACTTGTGCACTGACACATCTCTCACTCAAGGCGCAGGAACACACAAAATCTTTCCTTGAATGCTACCAGGGCCTGCTGAGGACTGCCAGCCTTTCAGCACCATCAGTTCCCTTTCATATATCCAGATCCACATGATCTAAGCTTGGCTGTTTACTGAACTGAGCTTCATTTCATATCATCCAGGTGAGAGGCTGGAACAAGTAAGGGCAATGTGTGAGGGGCATTGGCAATTAATTCCTTCTTCTCTCTTCAATCATATTCTAATAGAGGCAAAAGAACCTCCATCTGTCTTTTTTTACATATATATTGTTTAATATAATATAATGTGGACAGACAGAACCAAACAAGTCATGTTCACTAATGACATCAGAACAATGGAGCCAGATTTTGTGGTGATGTAAAACGAATTCAGTGGAGCTCAGCCAATTCTTACCAGTTCAGTCATCCCTAGACTCTCTGTTACTGCCTCCACTAAATCTGAACTGAATCCAACTACTGGGCTTTGGCTATTTCCGTTCTTAGTAACTTAATTAAATCTCTTTGTCCCCTTTTCCTTATTCATCTAGGTGAACAAACTGTCGAAACATACAGCAACAGCTTCCCAATTAGCGGTGAGCCGCTTGGAATATTTGGGGAGCAGTGACTCTGGCAAGAAGGAGAGTTTCAGTCAATTTATTTTTTCCAGTGTCTCTTTGGACTTTAGAAATTTAGAAATGACTGAAGCACACCAAGCAGAGAGAAGAGATGGTTTATGAGTATTTTTTGTTTGTTTGTCTTTTGCAGGACAAATTTTGCCTTGTAATGGAGAGAACTCATGGCAGCTAATGACTGGCAGAGCTCTAATGGCCTGATCATGCTATTTTTCACCCATTCAATAACCCTAGTGTCTTGAATCATAGCTGAGGAAGAGGGCAGTGTAAACTTCCTATAACTTTTAGGGCTAATTAGCAAAATCCCCTCCTGCAAGCCACATACTGTGTTAAAACAAACACTAGATGCAACACTGAGATGTCTCAGGTGGCAGCCATAGCTTTTAATCAACAATGATTAATTGATTTTTAACAGTTTTCTTCCCAAACAGGAGAATTAAGGAAACTGGACACATGTTGCAGTTGGACTGATGCGTACACTGACTGTCCAGTAGATCAGCATCTCTGCAGTCAAAAACATCCAAGCTAAAAAGTTAACTTTGGCCTTTTATTTATGTATTTATTTATTTGCAGTGTAGGCACTAATTTTGTCCCTCTCCACCACCCAAATCTAATTTTCAAAAAAGACCACTGAGTTGAACTGAGGAGGCTGATTTATAGCATGGTCACATATGCCAAGTTTTCACGGAAAACAGGGCTAAAAATAGTACTGCAAGCTCCCTAGTTAGTTAGATTTAGTGGCATAAACCTCTAGTGAATGACAATCTCTCGAGCAAACCTGCTTTGTCCTGATGCCCTAATGCTCTGTGAAAGCCTGTTGAATAGCATTTTGCAGAGAAAGACACTGTTTTGCATAGAAAGCCTCTGTGCCCAGGTCATTTTTTAATGATGCACAAGAAGAGTTTGCATCAAATTAACCAATATTTGCTTGGTTTGGAGGGACAGGATTAGTAGGGAATTGTAGAAACACTGGAGATTTTTTTAAATATATGTGGAATTAATGAGAGTTAAACCTAATATTTTTGAGATATTGGTGAGTTTTTAGAGTGGGACCTTGGAGTTTTCAGATTTTCACACACAAAAAACCCTTTGTTTACAAAGGGAAATGAATCTGCTTTTAAAATGCCTCTTCTAGTCAACATTAAGTAAGCCTTGAAAACAGATGACAGATACTCAATATTCTACCATTGTGCCTTAACCTCAGGAACGATATTTCTTCTGATTTTTGGAGGAGTCCTGTGCTGTCCTCCTCTGCAAATAGAAATGAGTGTCGGCTCCAGTGGCAGCAGTGCAGCCCATAAAACAAATCCTGCCCACAAGTACCAGTCCTGAGTGTGTATTTGACTACCCATTTTTGGACCTGGTATTCACTTATTTCTAGGACTTGGCCTCTATCATTCCAGATGTTCCTGGGGACAATCCACCATTGCACATTAATGTAGTCCTAGGAAGGCTTTAAACAGCTACTATATATGTATTTTCTTTTTAGAGAAAACAGGACCAAATCACTTTCAGGGACTATTAAAAATAATACCAAAGGATCTTTCAGAACCATCAATATTGATTTTTCACTTAAATCAAGATTAGGGATCACGAGACTAACAGCAGCAAGGGAGAAAAAATGATTCTTTGCATTCAACAGGGAATGCAGAAAAGGTGCTGAAACATTTATACAAGGAAAAGCGGGAAAGAAAATGCTATCTAGGGACTACCAAGCCTGCAAGGATTCCTCACAGTATACTGGAAAGGCTGAGGCGAGATGTAAATTACCAAAATATAAAGAAGGAGAGAAGGTAATTAAATGCCAATAGAGTTTGAGAGTACTTTTGCATCAAGCAAAACAGATATTACTGCTTGGAGAAATCAAAATGTGTTTGCTGAAGGTAACTGCTGACATCAGATTTCTTGGAATTACATGAGGTGTTTGAATTCCCTGCATATGCCAGTCCAATCCACAACTGCTGCTAACTACACACCAAAAGAAAACCTATGTTATATGAATTAAGAGCTATTTATAACATTTTCTAGAATCTCAGTTTTGCACTTAAAAAAGCTTTGTGTGCTTAGAAAATACACAATCATCACAGAAGCCACTTAAATAGGACATAAAAATAAAGAACTACTGAACAAGCAGGGAACACCCATCTGAGGTCTAGAAATTCAGGGAGCGGATAAAGGAAGCTGACTGTTAAAGGAAAAGTGATCAATGGTGAGTAAAGATTCTAATTATGCTAGAAAGAAATTAAACCTTTGTTGTAATAGTGGTCCTTCACTATTTTGGCACGATAATACTTCCAGTGACTGGAAATAAGTAACCCTCATTCCAAGCAACTATTCCCTGTACAGCTGGCATAAAGCCCCACTAAATTCAGTGGGACCTGAATTTCACTGACCATGTTTATCTTTCCTGCAAAGATTCTATTTCAGAAAGAAACACACTAACCAAGGTAGGAGTCTTTATAAGGGATAATCTTTCAGCACAGTCTCATGTTTTCAAACTCTATTATTTCAAACTGTGTGTATCATGGGAAGGATCTGAGAAACTGCATTAAAGTCTGTTTGAATGGTTTGAATGGCAGCACTTGAATGGTTTGAATGTCTTACTAGGACAAGAAAAGAGAACCCAGAGCCTTCAAAGCCTGTTGACACCGCATGTTAAAACTGACTATGATGTTTTTATTTGCCAACACTATTAATATACTGCTGGAATAACTCTATTTTCAACTGGGGAAAAAAAAAGCTAAAATATGAAGAAGTAAATAACTTTATAATTAAAGTTGTCATTTGCAGCATTTAAAAGGCTGATCTCATATTTTTGTTCTCTTTTAAAATACCTTGAACTTTTAGAGTTGCCAATTATGCTGTTTCTTAAGACTGTAGATCAAAAAGGAAGTAATAGGCTGGAATTTCTGTTAATGGAGCATGCAAACCCAGAAAGATATACTGCTCATGTTTGTATTTAAAAGGGAAGGAAAGCTTTTGATAGCTCTAAGAAGGAGTCAAACTTCAAATAAGAAATCAAAGAATAGTTCTCTCTAAAAGAACATTACCCTGTGGATGCCAGTACCTGCACACTGG
The DNA here is from genome assembly GCA_013389825.1 of Crypturellus undulatus. Taxonomy (NCBI): domain Eukaryota; kingdom Metazoa; phylum Chordata; class Aves; order Tinamiformes; family Tinamidae; genus Crypturellus; species Crypturellus undulatus. The sequence goes on from VWPW01027450.1 coordinate 36,582, forward strand.
TCTATTATCTGAAGCATGGTATTGTAAAAAGCCTTCTCAGGCCCATAAAAGATCTAATATATATTTACTGATGGATGGTCTGCCCGACATCCAACTGTTACCAAGTAGGAATCCTTCTGGTTTTCTTTATGCCTTCCATACAATTTCAATTTTATCATAATATATGCCTAATTTAAGAATAAACAGAGGTAGTAGTATAGAATGTATTGTAACCTTGCCTCCATCAGCTTCTTTTTCAAAGATTGTTGTAATCACTGGGGGAAAAAAATGTTGTTTTTTAGGTGATATATTATTGCATCAGAACGTTACTTTAAAATAGTGATATGACATTCCCTGGAGAGTGGTCGACCACCCAAGTTTTAGTATCCACATGTGGAGAAGCTGTGGTAAAAGAAGAGCATTTGCCAGGGGCCCTCCGTGTGCCTCAAGATGTGGGATTGCTGTGAAGCCATCGCTGGCCAGATGGTTCATTCGCGATGTTCTTGCTGAGATGACAAGCTCCAGGGTAAGACGGGTGAAGAAGACCCGCTCGCTCCTCCGTTATTAGCTGGCACATTATGGAAATTCAATCCCGACTACAGAACACTTCTAACAATGGGACTCTGTGTTATTGTAAGCGCCTCAGCAGCCAAAATCTGCGTTGAGTGGAACTAATATCAATGGCGCTGCGTGGTGTGGAATTACATGGTGTTTGGTTATTGGCTTGCTGTTTGTTTGCCAAGAATTAATGAAACTGTGTTGGGATCCAATTCATCCTTTCTGAACCTATGGGTTCAAAAAGCAGAAACAAAGAACCGAGAAAAGAAAAAATAGCAAAAAATAGAAATAATAGGAATACAAGTCACGGAATTGAAGTGCACCTGTCAGGATTTTCCACCAGCCCATGGCTAATCCAGATACAATGGCTTATATGGGATAATATGTGGGATTCTCTTCACACGTCTTCTGGCATCTGTGCTGGAATGAGAGCCTCAGTATGGAGTGCTCTGATGGCACCAGCTAAGGAAAAGATTCAGACTTGCGATGATGGATCTGCTTCCCAGCAAAGCCTTCAATTAACATATTTCAGCTTGAAAAAAATAAATAAAATAAAGGAGTAACACCCAAATCTACTACAGCCAGCCTCGCGAGTGCTGTTCACAGAGAGGTTTTCTATTTCCCAATGTTTGGCTAAGAATCAGGAAGTCTGGAGTGGTCTCTCAGTTTCCAGTATCTTGGAAAGTGTCTAATCTCCAGTGGGATTGCTAGCAGATTCCCTCGAAAGCCCTTCTCAATTTGACATATGGATATGCTGATAAAATGCAACTCAACACCGTATTCTCCCCGGGAACAATCATCTTTTTATCCATTCTAGCACCTAATAGACTGATCAATAGCATCTTAATAAAGCTTGCTGTAAGTCGTATTTAACTCAAGTAAGATTTTGTATTGGATTTCTATTAAATTGCACTTTCTGCCATTCTTTAGTGTCAATTTCTGCTTTCCATTCATAAATTTTTGTTTCGTGGAGGCATGTGTGACCTCAGGGCTCTCCATACCTTTTCTAATAGCCCTGTAACGTTATGCATAAATACAGCCTTGTGCTCAGAAATTCTTCCTCTGAGCTGACCCATCAACATTCCCCTGTGTTCAGGAGCAGCCCAACCTACCCACCAATAAAGAAGTGGAAGAATCCCATGGATTATAACCTCTCAGTTACTGGGAAAGGGACAAGGACCATCATTCCCTGAAGGGATCTCCGGACTCTCACACCTTTCTGCTTTCATGACGAGTGATGCCTCTGACACGGAGACGTAAGGAAGCAGTTTCCCGAATGAGAAGTGAGAGGCACCACATCATTGAACCAGGAACGAGCTGATTCCCTGGACAAGGTGCTGGACACATGCCAGAAGTTAAGCCACAGGAATTAGTCATACAGACTCCTACCCACCACCCTATGGATTATTTCCCTTAGGCTTCCCATGCAGCTCCTATCTTCCCAGAAAACATCTGGCATCTTTTAAGTTTAACCAGACTTCTCAAACGTGCAGCTCCATTGACTGCAATGAAAAATGAATTACAGGCCCGAGTAGAAGAGCAAACACTTCAGTACCAGATTACTTTAAATTTTTTATCTGACTGTTCAGGTCAGCTTATTCATCATCCCAGTCCAAGGTATAAGTTACACCGGTTTGGAAAGTCTGCTCCAATTTGTTCATTTTATCTCAGCCCTCCTAGTCCAGTTCTTGCCCTTTCTTGTCAGATCAGGAAGTTTCTTCCTATATTCTAACTGATCTTTGTATATATACAGACTTTGGATATTGTTAATCAAAAAAAAAAAAAGAAAACTTTGAAAATTTGAAGTTTGTCAAACCTCTCAAATTATACTTTTTTCCAGTAAGGAATAACATAGCGAAGCTCTGAACAGAAGGTCACTTTCCCATAGAACCCCCCTACCCAAAGCAAGGGAACAGTGAATATTTAAAAGGAAACATTACCAGGATATTGTTTTCACATGGGCCAAAAAATACATTTTCTAAAAACCAATTTCATGGCCAGAATTGAGTTGCTTCTGACAGAATTTCACCCCTTAATGATCCTCACATTTCTCTCCTCCCTGCAATCAAAAGTAAGTAACCAATCTGAGGGAAAAAAAAATAACGAAACAAACAACTAAGAGGTCATTATTCATTAAGACTATTTTGTTTCCAGCAGTTCTGTGCTATAGTAAAACTTGCTAGCATTGCACAAAGACTAAAGTAGTGTCTCAGTTTCATCTTTCCTTCCTTTGCAGTTACATTTGTGGATGCGTTTGTGTCATTTTATCTAATAGTCATTTTCCTTCTACAACAGCTTCCCAGGTCTTGCCCTTACTTTCTACACGGAATGGGTTGAGGCGGGGCGGGGAAAAATATATATAATCATTCATTTCCCTCCCTTGTCTAACTCTGAGGATAGGCAGTAGTTCACATCTTCCAAAGGATCTGTTTCATTTTATTAGTATTATTAGGGAAAATTAAACCTCTGAGAAAATGCCACATAGTTTCTTAAAATTATACATTATATATATATCTCTGTGGTCACTATTGAGGGGATTTGCAAGAACATAACATTGATTGTTATTTCATGAAAAAAATGGGCACATTGTTCAACATAGGCTGCTGTTCCTGTTCCTTGCGTTCCTATCTCTGGGAATGTAAGCTTAAGACAGAATTTCTTCCGTCCCTTCTAAACTCTCAAACAATATTCTTGCAGAAAGACAGAGTTAGAGCATCATCTATCAGAGCAGGTACAGCAGGAGGATGCATCTGGGTAACGGCACATTCAATCGCTACTACTCGGTTTCTGTAATGTTGGTCAGACCTTCACATCATTTTTATCAGCAAAGTCAAAGCTGAGTTCAGATTTCCTTTTGGATTTCCTAGAAATTTCTAAAATTTATCCTGAAGAGAACCAGAAACCCCTTTAGATTCTGCAAGTAAACCGAAATCTGTGCATCTCTAGCAAAGTTGAACGTAACAACAGCCTACAGGGTCCTATCTGCACCAAAGTACAGATGTCTTGTGCAGTTGTGCGTGCTGATGTCTTAAAATCCATTGGTCATCACAAAGATCTGCCAGCTTGACTGATATAGCTAAAATCAGAAGTTTTCTCATGTTTGGCTAACTGAATTCTTCCAAAAAGCCTGAGGCCCCTCTCACATCCCTAGATGGTCAGTAAACTCAACACACCAAGTGCATTGATGTAAGAATGCAGAGAGAAAATATACAAGCGGCTTCATGAAAGTCTCTCTCCACCAGAGCACAACACACCCTCAGCAAATATTCATTTTCAATAACAAATGTTAAAACACAGATTTTAGTTCCATTTGCCCCAGTGAGAAATTAGCATAAACATTTTGTCCCATTGCAGCTGGAAAGTAATTTTTGAGAAGGCTCCGTTCAGCTGCACAATTTTCTGCATACAGAAAATAGAGGGACACAAAAGTCTTCTATGAATTAAGGAGCACCAAAGCAATTGCTTCCCCAGCACAGCAGTAAACTTTGCCCTTTACAGTTTATTTGCTTTTAAAGCCCTTCAGAATGAAAGTGATGCATTTCCTGATGATTTAGAAGGGAAAAGGAAGAGTATTTAAAATATCATGAAGGGATTCATCTGCACCAAGTTAACAATTAAATATTGAAGCCTTGCATTAATTTTCTACTGTTTTCTGGAGTAGCAGGGAGCCAGAACTCCTATTAAAAATATTTCCCATATGAAAAAAATGGTTAGTTAGAAGGAGGTGACATGCACTGTGAGTTCTGCAAAGCTAAGGAGAAAAGAAACCTTGCAAAGGTGAACAGCTTTCTAAAGGCATCACTTGTTATATGCTTAGGGCCATAAAATCTACTGACTTTTAAGCAAAGTGGGATTGCTAGGAGTCCCCATGTCCTTTCAATTAAGAACTAGGGAAATGAGGGAAATCTATAAAGAAATCCAGGACAGAAACAAGTAGTCAGACCAAGACATCTGTGAAGGGAGTGATCCCAGATGACTTGGCCAGGATGGCATTCCCAGCCAAACGAGGGAACAGGTTTTGCAAGGAACTGCAAACTCTTTTCCTTCTATGAGCAAGACCTCTGATGTGCCCAATTTACAATGAAACGTTATTAAAGTGCTTTTGTTTTTTCCCATCCTATATCAGTATAGCTTAGTTTGTGAAACTCCTTATAAAATAAAATAAAATAATCCTTTCAAAGATGAACAGCCCCCTTTTCCAGAAGAACCTATGCAGCTGCTCGGGTGCATGGCATTTACGTGCCTATTGAATTGTCATGTCAGAGGTGCTGTGGCTGGACCTATTTACCAAACTAGATTAATCCAAACAGCACAATTTTCTACATACAGGAAAGATTTGAATACAAAAGAGCAGGAATAAAAAGAACTCCATATTTTGGGAGAGGGCCAATCTTTCTGCTTGCGTTTTTCTGCCTATGTTTTCTAGGTTTTTACTGATGCCCAGGAAAACAGCAATGCATTTCACATGTTGCCAAAAACCAACATACTCTGACTGCATATTACCTGACTGAAACAACCTTGCAAACTGTACAATTTCCTTCCAGCTAACAGGACAAGATACCAATACAAATCCTATTTCTTAATGTCTTTCGCTAAGCCTTTACAAAGAATATTAAACTGCTCCCCACTGTACATATTAACCTGAGTGGGAACAAGATCAGGGAATGATTTGTGTCCCCAGACGTGTATGTCCTAGTTTAGGATGGATCATTTGACAGAGATGCAAGCAAATGCCTTGCTTAGCTTCATAGAAGAGGAAAAGCTGTTCTGGTCACCTCAGACTCACACGTCTCTAAGACATTTCTGTGACTGTGGCCCTGTTTAGAGCAGCTGCTTCATTGCATGGTTATTACAAGCAGCTCTGTCATCACAGGTCTCTCTGATCTGCATGCAAGCTCCACCGTTTCCAGTTCAGCATCTGCCAAAGGCTTGCGAGGGCCACCAGCTACAGACAAAATACTTTCCAGAGGGTCTTATAAGCTCTGATTGCACCAGAGAAAATGGACTTTGCAATGACTTTAACGACATTTGTAAGAGGCTGCAGATGCTGAGCAGAATCCGTAACTTGGAACAGCAGCTGGATCAGATGCTGCAAGACCGAGGCAATCGGTGGGGTTGAAGTACTGTGCTGGGGGGCTAATGCACACCCAGGAAGGCAAAGCAGCTCTTCCAAACACCTTGGGAACTCTGGAAAGTGAATCCATAAATCCTGACACCTGCACTATGAAAATACAGCTATATTTTTTGATTCAAGAGCAATTTAGCCACGAAGAGAGACTTAATTAACGAAGCGCCTATTTGTGCTTGTTCAAACTCAATTGCAACATATCCGAGATGAATCTATTCTGACAGCTGACTCAGATGGGAGCAGGAATCGACTGTAGTCACTCACTATAAAGATCAAGCTGAGGAGCTCAGAAATATTTTATCACCATATAGCAACGAAAACCTCCCCTTGAAATTCTCAATACCTGCTCATTGACAGGCAAAGTCCTGACATGATCTCCCTGCAAAAGACTATGGTTTCTTGTTGCTTGATGCAAACCAGTTAAGGACCTGATCCACGAACTGACTGTAAATTCAGCTCCAGATAAGAAATAGGTCTGAAAAAACTGGATCCAAAATTTATGGCTGAGCGTGATTTTAGTTATGTTTCCAACAGCAGATCATGTTGCTATAGGTAAATTGAAGGATTAAATTGACCTTAAACACAGCAAACGGCATCTTTAAAAAAAGAGGGAGCTGATCCTTTCTGAATTATGTTGGCAGAGTCTTAATTTTGCAGAATTGATGGCTTTTGTTTTATCTCCTCAGCGCAGTTAATCTGACAATGCGCTACTGTAATTATGAGCCAAGGCAAACTTGCAGGCATTCTAGGGAGAGTATTTTTTTAGCAGAAAAAAAATGAAGAAATCTGCTATTGTGCGTTAATGACTTCATTAAACAAATTTCTGAGGATTTGGGGAGGAGGACTGAAATGATGGGCAAGAATTATCTTCTCCAAACATCTGGGAGCAGAGCACAGCTGGCTCCATATTGGAGCTTGGCAAGCAGACAGCTATGAGACATACTTGAGTACATAAGAGAGGCTCTTATAAAGCTGAATCATTTGGGCAATTAACACTCAAAGCAATTTTCACACAAGCCCTTGATATATGAAATCTGAGTTTTCCATAAGTGACAGGAAGGCTTCGGCATGCAGATAGCTCCAATATTGCTGCAGCACTTCAAGGTTTATGAAGGGGAAAATACTTTCCAGGATAGGAGGTATTTTAAACAAGTTTTTCTGCCCATTTGAAATGCAAGGCTTACTGACAAGGTTTTAATATTAACAGCTTGTCCAAAGTTAGTTGGGAAGATTACTCAGACCTTGTAAAATTTGAAACTTTTACATTCATTTAATGTCCTAAAGGACTAAAGAAATAATTTCTGATTCTTATCTGTTGCAAAACAGAAGCCCCCAGACCTATCACAAGGATATGAGCTGGAAATGCTCTCTTCAGAAGGCACATGGTATAATTTTTCTCACATTTTCTGCAGATAGCAGCACCAATGGCAGGAAACCTGAACAACAGACAAAAAAATGCAGATTTCAGAAGCGTACTTGTTCTGAATCCAGAGTCCTGAAATGCAATGGATTTTAAAAAAATTACATAAAGAGCCTCAAAACTAAACTTGCTCCTTTAATGTTAAAAAGCAACATGTAAAGCAGCCAACTGGCTCAGAATCTCCAAATATCTAGGAAGCAGAACTTGCTGGATTGGTAATGTTTAGAAGCTGAAGCTATGGCAGGCAGGAAGAGGATACATTGTGAAGTTAGTCACAGAGAAGATTAGAAATAGAAAACAAAATTTGTTCTGCCATCCTCCATAACCCAAATACTTCGCAGAGTACAGCATGACTTTTAAATCTAAAACACAAACTAAAACTCTGAACAACTTTCTTCTCCCACTTCTCCAGTCTGTGAACTGGAGAGAAGCTTTGGTGTTCACAGAATTATTTTCCTTATTTTTGAATGTTTATTTATTTGCAAGGCAGAATAAAATAGAAATGAAAATAAGAACACTAAATTAGGCTACTTGCTTTGGTTCTGCAAGAAAATTATTTCAGACACTCTTTGAAAAGGAATATTGTGACTTAATAGCAACACAAGGAATGTTATTTAGAAGACAAAGTTACACTACCTACAGCCCTGCTCTTATACTATCAGCCGGTTTTGATAAAACTACTCAATTTCCACAGAGATAACTGAGAACAGAATCAGCTTGAAGACCCCTGGATTGATTAGGGTTTTTAAAGTCAGAATTGAACCCTATCTTCAAAAGCAGCCTTCCTATCAGTAACTGCTTCAGAGCAAGAAATAGAGTTACACAGTCAGGTTCTTTAGACCCAACAAAAAAAATTGAACGGGGAGGCCTGCAAGAGGCAGATCCAGGCATCCGAAGCAGGCTAGGGAGCCTATATTTGCTACCTAATAAGGTCAATAGCAAAGACTTTATTTATGCATTGCTAGTAGGACTTACAAGAGCACTTCAGCACTAAGTGCCACAAACTCATTTCAGTCTAAACCTATATTCTACCAACGCTATTTTGGAATTCAATAACCAGGTGCTTTTCTTTTATTAGGGACTCTAAATTCCCAACATGTCTTGCTTTTTAGCACTGGCTTTCTGCACAGCTGGGTTTCATTTCCAAGAATATTGGTATTATCCAGTAAACATGAACCCTACTAATCATCTAGGGCTTGCAATCAGAAGAGCAACAGAGTGTAGTTAACTTTTTGTTCTGGCTTCCCTTAGGAAACTAATTTTTGGCCTGGTAGCCTCGTAGGTTGCAAATACTCTCCTATTTAGTAAATATCCACAGCTTTTATAAGGAAGGTCTTCTTTGTATCTGCACAAGTAATGAACTTCCTTGGTGGTTCCACACTATGCAGAAGCCCAGGACACCTCCCAAGCATCTAATTGAGACTGAAAAAGTAGCATGACTGTCCAAAAGGAGGAAACTGCAGCAGATTTCAAATAAGGTAAGAATAAATTAGCTGTAAAATGATATCTTTTGGATAATTTTCTTTGTGCTCTCAAACTTTGGTTAAGTGACTCTTTTAGAGCTTGTCACCTATGCTCTGCATAACACAGTCAGCAAGACATTACTTCTGTGGTAGCAGCTTTGTTCAAGAAGATAACCCTTGGCTATCTGTGGCTTCATGTGAAAAAAGCATTTTAATCTTCATCCCATTATAGGCCACTAGCAGATTTTTAGTACTGCTGTCATTGTGTAGCCTTGATATTAACAAAATAGATATTTGACTTCCACTTTCTGAAAAATCTCTTCTATTGATAATGAACTATCATGTCAAAACTCATCTGTCTGAGCCAGGACTCAATTGCAAGGCAATATGCTGATGGATACTTCACAGATCTGAGCCCAAAGTTTGTCTTATCTTAGGACTGGCTTATGGAAGCCAGATCAACTGGTGGAAGGAATCACTGCTAACATAAAGTAGTCACAAGCTGGGAGGAGGGATAAATTATAGTCACGGAGGAGGCATATTTCACACCAGCTGACAGCATGGAGCGTTATCAGGATGTTTCATCTCCATGTCTCTCCTGTTTGTTTTTGTAATTGTAATGGTTTTCTTCACCAAGGTTAAGTAAGACTTCACTTTTCCTTTCAGGAGACATGAAGCAGCTCTGCATTACAGCAGGAGAATTGCAAGTCTAACCTGTAGAGTGTGTAGCCTGCTTTGCTATGGGTTATTACTAGTAAGCTGAAGGTAAATATAGAATTGTTCCTCATCAGAGAAGGTGGGATGGAGAACAGAAGTCAAAAAGGACAGTCACAGCTTTGAAAGTTTGATTCATACAAACAAAATGTGTCTTAGCAAAGGGAAATGCAATATTTCTCATATAAAGGGAGGAACTGAATCCTGCTATCTAGTGAGTCATATTTATAGCTCACAACAAAAGAACAATTCCATGTACTTCAGCACGGTGACATGNAGAAGTCAATAAGGAAAGTCACAGCTTTGAAAGTTTTTGTCTTAGCAAAGGTAAATGCAATATTTCTGATATACAGATAAAGGGAGGAACAGAATCCTGCTGTCTAGTGAGTCATATTTATAGCTCACAACAAAAGAACAATTCCATGTACTTCAGCACGGTGACATGAGGACTGACCCACTCAGTCCTTGGATAATCCAGCACTGCACAGAGGTTAGACGTGACTTTAGTGCCCCATCTGGCACCACTACCTGATCCAGGAACGCTGGCATGGCCAGTTCTGGTGCTGACATTTTAAAGAGGATGTTGAAAAGCTACAGGGTATGCAGGGAGGAGACACAAACATAGCTCAAGGGACGGAGAGAAATATTTACAGGGATAGAATTTGATCTTATCTCACAGAAGACGGAAACAGCCATGATTAGTGCATCAATAATGTTCCTGGAGAGAAAATAGCATATACAAAATGGTCCTTTAATCTTGCAGAGAAAAGCATAACAGACACTTTATGGAAATTGAAATGGGGCAAATTCGTATTAAACATTTTTAATGAGTGTGATTAACCACTGAAATATACTGAAACACATCATCACAGGTTCTTGTTCTCACAGCAGAATTTGTACTGGTACATACAAGAAGCAAAGGCTCTTTTGCACAAAGCTAGAGCCTTTCTATCTAAGTGTGGGGCAAATGGATGAGAGACTTTCATGGCTTCAGGTCAAAACCAGACTAAAGCCAAAACTCAATGCAAATTTAGAGACTCCATCCAGCAGTAAGAGTATGAGACTGAATGGCCCCAAACTTGGACTTTTTTATCCAAGAGTCCCATTTTAGCCAGCAGTTCTACAAATCCACACAATTTGTTTGCAAAATATCTTGAGTTCCCTCATTTGCCCAAAGCAAATGTTTCAAAAATCGTTTATCTGTATAGAGGGCAAGCACTGCTGGAGGTGATGAAACCAGCATCACAAACCTGCCTCGTGCATGACTAAAGGCAGCAGATTCAGCCTCCTGCAAATAACAGTGCAGGAGCCCTATGAGCTGCTCAGGTGCTGTTTAACCTGCAGGCGTTGTTGTTTGTGTTGCTTTAGACAAAAAAAAAGTGTTACAATGTTATCGCTCACTCCAGCAGATACAGTGCTGCTAATTATCCCATCATGTAGTCGGTTTGCAGTGATATAAATAGCCCCAGTTAGTGTCATTTTACATTATCCAGCAGAGAACCTCCAAAGCCTGGAGAGGGCACGGGTATTGCTCGGAAGGAAAAGCAGGTCACTTTAGAGAGAGATGCTGTGAATTTCCCCCGCATGCACTTCAGGGGCTGCTGTTTGCTTGAATCAAATCAGCAGAGGAGGAAAATTGGAAGTGATTAATTGTGGGGAGAAGGAGATGTGTTAGTGGAAAAAAATTACATTGCTGCGAACTCCCCCAAAGCAGAGATGTAGAGGCGGATTAGACTTCTTCTCTTGTAGATGATGGACTTCAGGAATTCACTCACTGCTGATACTCACCTGTATCTCTGCTCTGTAAAGGGCCACATCCCCATGTTGCCATCAAAACAGCTTCTTCCAGGACTGTGCCATAGGGACCTTTAATGTTCATATTTGTGTCCCTTCTGCTGCTGGGAAATGCTGCTTAACCTGAGCCGGACCGCTTGCTCAAGCAGGAGGTTCAGCACAAAGGCAGATTAATCTGGTAAATGATGCCTGATAAAAGGGACTCCCGAATTTCTAGCCAAATTTCCAATTTTCTAGATTTACAGACCATAAGTCGGCATAACAAGGAGGATACTGTGACACGTTTGTTTGACCACTTTTAGANAGCAGGAGGCTCAGCACAAAGGTAGATTAAGTGTAGTAAATGATGCCCAATAAAAGGGACTCCTGAATTTCTAGCCAACATTTACAGACCATAAGTCGGCATAACAAGGAGGATACTGTGACACGTTTGTTTGACCACTTTTAGATGTGAATATGCCTGAAACAGTTAGAAATTCTCGTCTAAAATCCTCCAACTCTGCCTTGGTAAGATTTCCAGATGGTAAATGTATCTAAAATAGAGAAAAATAATATGCATGAAAGAATATTATTATTATTATAAGCCTCTGTAAGGATGGATTAGTAGAACTGAGAAGTGCAAACCATTCTAACTGTGGGAGAGGGAATTGACAGAACAGGCTATTAAGATCAAGCAGCGCAAAGGAAAATTTAGGCTCTCTTAATGAAAATTTGCTGACAGTGTGACACTGAACTCAGTAGTAGAATGCCCCAAAGAAAGCAGAGCAGATTCATTTCACACCTGAAGAACACAGAGAATAGTCCTGGGGAATTCGGAAAAGGAGGTGACACAGGGGTCTGAAATAAGAATCATTTTCCCCAAATTCTGTAATCATTCCTGGCATTGTAGTCCTTTCATCCGCACTGCGTGCTGCATTTGCACTTGTCTTCTTACTTGTGCTCTCTCTAACTTACAGACAAGAGATATTTCCTAGGAATAACGTGGTTCTTCGCTGGGCTCAGTTTGCTTCCAGAAACAACAGCACTTGGCTCTGCTCTGGCTGAAGAAGTTCTTCTACCAGCAGGCTGGGAGTTTATAAGCATGGGCAGCACCAGGTATCAAAATAAGACCTTGGATGCTTGGTTCTTAGCGCCTGATTTGTGATGCAGGATCATATGTAAATAATAAATATTTTCCCAGATTTTTTTTTCCAGTTGAGCAGCTATCCAGGCTGCCATGAGGACACCACTTGATTGACAGTNAATAACGTGGTTCTTCGCTGTGCTCAGTTTGCTTCCAGAAACAGCACTTGGCTCTGCTCTGGCTGAAGAAGTTCTTCTACCAGCAGGTTGGGAGTTTATAAGCATGGGCAGTTCCAGGTATCAAAATAAGACCGTGGATACTTGGTTCTTTGCACCCGATTTGTGACACAGGAACATATCTAAACAATAAATATTTTCCCAGATTTTTTTTTCCAGTTGAGCAGCCATGAGGACAGTACCTAACTGACAGTAGGAGAGAAGATGGTTCATCCCAGAGTGTGCCAGAAGGCGGTTCACAGTCTGCAAAACTGAAACTCCTGTTCAATGTCATGGTATTTGGATGGACGGAATGTAGTAAGGGGATCTTGGCAAGGGTGTGCACAATGTCACCTCTACTGCCACTAATCAACCAAGGTGAATCTGAAACCTCTCGAGGAAAGGACTGCACTTCCATTGGCACCTTCCCTCCGGATTGCTCCGATTCACACAGCCTGGTCATCTAAAACGCGCAAAGCCAGAACAACATGACGTGGGACACAGAAGAAGTGATTTGGTACAAGCACAGACTTGCACAGCCTCTGTGGATAGATGAAAAGATGATTTCCCTAGTCTCGGATTTGAAGCGCTTCTCCCCAAAATGCCCTGAACTCATATACATTTTGAGTCATAAATTCTCAAAGGTGAGGGAGTGCTTTGCAAGCTCCAGAGCAAGCTTAGGATGTTATTTTCTACGAAAACACCTCTAAAATGAATGTTGTAAATCTCATTCATGCCTTGAGATAACACTCAGTCACCTGTATGTCTCGAGGCAGAACCAAAGTTTTAAAAAGCTTCCATACTGCTGGCAAGGGAATTACTTATGCACATCTCAGCTCTATTTGCTATGCAAATTGGACAGTGTCACGTCCAAAATAAGTTATATGTCTGTCTATTTGCAAATTGAAGTATGTAAGCTAATAAGCAGCAGAACACTGGGCCCCCACAGCAAAGCACATAGATTTATAGTTAGTGGCATGTATCTATTTTATAAATCAGCGTGCTCTCTCTATCACTGCCTCGTAACTCAGTTATCCAGTGAAATTACTTCGGATCATGCAAACTTCTAGTAAAAGCTGCTTTTCTTCTAACTGTCTTTTCTGACAATCAGCTCTAAGGATGCCACTTTTCTGCGGGCCAGTTCAGAGATCATTGAAATCAGTGGAAAACCTCTCGTTAGCTTCAGCAGGCTTTGGAGTAGGAAGAAAACAAACAGACATACTGTATACATTGATCTCTAGAGACTTTTTTTCATGCCATATTACTCGTGGTACATTTGTATGGAATTTGGGAGTGTTTTGAGGGAAATGAATGTGTCCTGCAAAGTCTAGAGAGCTGAAGCCCAAGAACACAGAACGTAGTCAGTTCTGTACGGTTTTTCTGGCATTTTGACATTATTTTTGTAAAGATTAATGCATAGCACCTTTTAGAGGACTCAGTGTATGCAGTCATGTCAGAACAGACAAGGTAACACTTTTTATGGACATTGTCTCCCCTCTTGCATTTCACTGCTAACAACACTGCTGTGACCCTTTTCTCCTTAAGCGTTTGAGTGCTATTTAAGAGAGTGGAAAATTCTATTAAACATTTTTTTTTCTTTTGAAAATAACACTATTTTCTTTGCAAACAAAACTTCTAGCATGAATTTGTCCATCCAGATGAATGGAACAACCTATTTTCATGTGTTGTGACAAAAAAAAAGTTGTATTTGTCACTCCATCATTCCTGATTTACAAATTCACGTTAGCAAAATAAAACTGAATCACCACCAAATACTTTGAAATTATCATACTATTTTTTGCTCACATCAGTTCTCATCTTCATAATTCTTGCTGTGAATACATGTCAAATTTTTCCTCTCTCTCTTCATATGTGCTCTGGAAAAAAAAAAAAATAGAGGATGCTCCCTTCCTCTCTGTGCCCTTCCCAGTTTGCTGGGTTTATTAAAGCTGTTTTTTCACCCTTCGTGTTAGCAGCTCATCACTGACACCTTCTGATATCCTGTTTGTGTCCATGCAGACAGCTGCATTTCTAAACCCTTTAGCCAAGCAGCCTACTTATACGTCCTAGATCGATGTTGCTTAGAGGAATCAATCCCTGCCCTTTTCTGGAGTGAAGCGCTCGCTGCAGCGCTGTGGATCCTCTTCTAAACGTGGACAATGCACCAGGCACAAAGCACATTATTAAGCATTTTACAACCCTAAACTTAATGGCTCTGAGCCCGGTGCCATGGGCACTACATGGACAGATTTCCCACACGCTCCCTTTGTGAGATGGGTAACACTACTAGAAACCCACACACTGGAACTGGATGTAAATATGTCAAGAAAAAGAAGATTTTCATACCTCTCTTAGGTAGTTGTGCAGGAGGGTTGTATAATGCTAGCTATGAATGCAAACAGAAGGCCACAGAGTATGGGGGCATTTTTGTAGCTATCTATCTCCCTTACCACCAGTAAATATATAAATAAATAAGGCTATTCATTTTTGTGTATAAATATTCACCCGCTAAGAGTCAGAAGGAACAATGAGTGATATAAAACGCATAGGGCATATATATCAAACTAATTCATTTTAAGCCTTGCAGACCACAGGGACAGCTGATTTTGAAGCCATGCGTTAAATAGAGTTTTCTGATATTTAATCACAAAGTTTGATCAAGACAGCAGCATTTGTTCCGTTTCTTCTGCATAAAGCATTGGTGCACGTGGGATACGTGGTAAAATACGGACGAGCTGTTGTGCTCTGCAGCAGACACTTGCAAACAGCTGGATTTTGGAAAGGCACAGGAGGTCTCACCTCTCTCCCTGGAAACTCTTGCTCTGTCTTTTCAACAGCATGTGAAAAGATGAATAAAAGGATGAGCTTTCAGACCCCCGCCCAGCCGAAACCAGCATCTCTCTCACCGCTGCTGGGAGCTCGTGTTGTGACAGGTCATTGCCAGATGCGTAAACGCCGAGATGAAAGCGATGGAACCTCTCGAGGGAAAGGCAGAGAGGATAAAGCTGGAGGTAGCAGCAGGATGCCACATGGTGGGAGGGGAAATCTGGAGAGAAACCTTGAGATTTTGTCTTCCCTGCCTGGCAGGGCTTGAGCTGTTCTTGCCTCCGCGAAGCAGGCTTGCTGTTTCTGTAATGGGGTTGTTATCATTTGAAGGCTAATTATCCTTCCCAGCAAAACAGACGAAAAAGGAGGTGTTAAAAGAGAAGTTTTAGCCAAGTGCAAGCTGCAGAGATGTACAACAGGACTCTCCCCAGCCTGTCCTAAAATCCCTATCTGAAGAGACCCTCCTCTTCTACCAGAGAAGGGAGAAAAATATACCAGCATCTTATACTATTGTTCCTGTCCTATCCTGCAAATAATTATTTTCTGCCTCTTTGTATTCTCTAAAAAGGTGGCTCCTTTTGCTCATAGCCTCTGAGCTCTGGGTAGGTATGTCCAGAATGAAGACACAAGGAGCTGGTCATAATTCTTTGAGCTTCTCTATAAAACCAAAGCACTAGGGGCTCAGGGAAAGGGAGATAAATTTTAGGTCTCTTATCTGGGATGGAGCATAACCAATATAAGGAAAATGTTCCATTCAAAAATCTTTCAGGAGGAAGATAATGCTTTTTCTTAAATAGAAATTGGGTTTTTTTGTCTCAAAAATAATCCCAGTGCTAATTTTATCCCTTTCCATTAAAAAATAGCTCTGAATTACCACTTTGGTGCTTGTAGAGCATTCTTTTCTGTCATGCCTCTGTCATGCCTGTGTCCCCTCATGTAGTGCAGAGCATCGCAGCACTTCATCTGCCCTATGTATACACAATCCAGTGTTGGGAACTTGGAAACTTGTGCTATGTTTTGGAATATTCCCTTGGTTGCCATGAATAAGGCTTGCACGTCAAGCAGGCAGACTCCCAAACACAGGGAGATGGTACCCTGGGCTCTTTCATCTATAATATTCATTAGCATCCCGCGCATTCCCAAGAAATTGTTGCTTTGATTTTCATATGGTTTTGTTTAAGCGTGTTTGAGTTCATGGGAGGTTTTGATTGTCTCTTCGATATTTTTACATACAAACCCTTTGCTATAAAGCTGCCATCTGTGTCTGACATATAAACCAAGCGTGCTGGGGTTTTCGTCCCTGGAGAACTCCTGTTTTCTACGAAATGCTGAATAAAATGCATATGGGTGTTTCAAAGACAAATAGTAAGAAAAGAAGAGGGAAAAACAAATGGCTTTTACAGGATCAAGAGAGCCAGATCTAATCATCTTTACCAGCATTATGTCATCCAGGCAATGTTCTCCTTATGATAATAAAAATAACATCGAAATTTGTACAAGTCCTACTCAGATTACACCACAAATACTAGGGAAGTTTGCACTCTGTGTGAGGTTTACATCCTCTGGACCTGCAGAAGTGTGTAGAAGGAATTGTTTTGCACAACAAAAATGGCTGTAAACGCTCAGCAGAACTTATAGATATTACTGGATGAGCAACATTTTTGATGGCTATGATTAGCACCCTATTATTGTCATTGGGTCATCATAAATCTCTGCCAGTGATTTAATGTTTCCTCCGATGGATGCTGAGGATCATCTTCAAGAGACAAATCACCACCAGCCTGGCCAACAGTACTGAATTTTTGTAGGTCTCATGTACACAGGACACTGGAATGCGTTTTAATTCCCCCATGGGGCCAGCAGTAGCCTCAGGGTACCTGAGCTTCCCCGTGTCCTTAGCAGGTTTGACGACTTGTCAAACCTTCAGCCTTGTCATTACCCCAACAGGCAGCATCGTGTGAGCAAACGGGCAAAGGCCATTTGCTCTGTATCAGCCCCCTGCTTTGATGCACAACCTGGAACATTCCCTCTGGGAACTCATCTTCCTCAGTGATTTAGACTACAAAACTGCTCCGAATCACCTCTAAGGATCCAGCTGCCACTATGGATGGACACAGTGATAACCCTTCATTACGGGCTGGACAGGCTGCAATGTTCCATAAAGTCCACTGCAAAAAGAATTGGATCCAGTATGGATTTTTCCCTCCTGGATATCTAAGGCTACCTCAGATTGCAACAGGGAGCAGTAAGCTGTGCTGCTGGAAGCGACTTGCTTCTGTCTGCTGAGGATGGGTGAAATAAAGGTTCAGCTCTTGCTGAACAGAGGAATTTTAGATGCAAGTTGCACAGGTTTTTGGAGGCACTTGTTGGGATCTACTTCATCAAGCAATTTATTCTCTACTAAATCAGTAATATCTGCAAGAGACCAACAGATATGAGGCATTATACTGTGTATAAGCTTGGGGAAAACCCCTGACACTTACATGTTAATTAAGAATACAGCTGCTGTCATCATGACATGGCACCGTGACTGGTAGTTATCTGAGATCCTTGCAAAATGAGAGCAAATCCAAGCTCAGGTTTTGGAAGATGTGCCACCATACTCTAGTTTATAGTACACAATAGACAGAACATAAAGAACTGAAGAAGAGTCACTTTTCCATCACACGTTTTGACAGACTAAAATCCAGATAAGGAATTGCCTACAGGGAGCAAGGAAAGGATTTCCCAGCAGAGATTCCTGAAGGAAGGAATTAAAACAAGCTGCTTGTTGGTTCCATCTGTCCCAGTTCTGGTGCATGACATGAAGCATTGGGCAACCTGGTATCTGCCCTCCTTCAGGCCATGAGAAGATGCTGAGGGGCAACTAGGGGGAAGAAGGTGGGAGTCCTCATTTTAACACCCTCCTCGCAGTATATAATCCATCCATTTGCTACTTCTTTATAATCAGAAAAGTATTTTCCTTTTAAACAGTGTACAGCTTACGAGGTACTAGCATGTAGGTCTGATGTGCACAGGACAGTGGAAAGCATCTTTACTGCCAAACCTCCCAATGGCACTTTGGCACATTAAGGCCATCATTTTTGACCGAGGCTCTAAATTTCATTGTAAAAACACCATCTTTGTTAGTCTGCTACACAGTCCACAGTCCACAGTCTTCCTACACAAAACTTTAGGAGCAAGACATCCTCCTTGGCTACCTCTGCATGCCAGAGACTCTCATGGAGACCCATGAACCAGATAGGGCCCAGCTCATGCATCTTATTGCAGGACTAAACTTTATAGAGGGTGTTAAAGATCTTAATGCACTTTTTAGGACAGCGAGCATGAGATTCCCTCTAGGCTGGTAACACTGTATTTTTAATGGCTCTGCTTTTACCAACACCACTTTAGGAAAGCTACATTTTATTTCGCCAGCAGCAGCACTGGAGGGGAAGACAAGAACCTGCACTTCCCAACAGGTTCCCAGCAGCTTTCAAACACCTCTGTTGCATTACATCTTGCAACTTCATTAATTTACCACAAACTAATAAAGAAATCTTAAGCTAGGAGAGGGACATCAGACAGTCCTGCTATACATGGTTTGGGTTTTTATTTTTTCCTAGCTGGTAATTTTAAAAGTTGGCATGGGTTTAAAAAGCTGATTTGAAGAATAGATGGGAAAAGAAGCAACTGGGGATGTTAAATATGACAGTAGTTGGGAGAACATCCTCTGTCACCAAATATTATAACCTCCTGTCTTGGTATCACTGGAGACAGGATCCCATCCCCACTTACCTCTCCTGGTCATATTTGATACAGAAAAGCAACTGAGAAACTAGAAAAAAGTATTAAGACTTCCTGGCACAGGAGCACATCAGCAATAAAACTGAAGAGTGAAGCTATATAAATCTTTTGCTTCCTTCGAAATAAAAGAGAATTTTGCAACCGGTGAGTTCACACAGTTTTGCAAATCTCACCTCTGCCATAGTTAATAAAGAATTGTATTCTTTTTTTTTTTTTTACTTGCTGATTTGAGAATGGCAGACGTTTGTACACTTTAAAGCATTTCAGTAGGACTTTTTTAAATAAATAATGGGACTGTGTATTTTGAGCTCCAGCTCTCAAAATAGATTTTTCAAAGGGTAGGTGTGGATGCAGCTGGATATCTGCCAGGGTACCCGGCCTGCGTGGCTGTGGAGGGAGCTGGACCAGGGACTCTGGTGGGATCCTTGTCACTAATAACACTTAAGTGAAGAGAGGTGGGAGGGAAGCCCATGTTTCTGCTGGGCTGTGGATCCTGGGCAAGGCCTCTTTTCTGAAATACGGGCAAAACGGAGTATTTTCACCCCAGCAGACAACTAGGGAGGACAAGGGGTGCAAAGAGAGGCCAGGAGGTGATAAGCCATCACTGTGTCTTTAGATCTAGCAATCTGCAGCAGCTTTACCAAAAACCACTCCTGCAAAACCGGCAGGAGCCATAAAGCTTTCAGGAACAGTGTTTCCCGCTGTGGGGAAAGGCAACAGCAGAGGTGATTGCAGATGCAGCGTGTCCCACCAGCCCTGCTGCGGTCTGCAGGAACAAGGAGTCATTTGTCATGGCTGGAATTCAGCAAGCGTTCCCGAGCTCTTATGGTGCCCTTAAAGGGCGACGTTTTTACCCATTATTTTCTCCTGCATCACTGGACTGCTATCTTTCATGTTCGCTTTTCTTGCAGAGTGACTCGTGCTTGCCACTGTGAGCAGGTGAAAGAAACAGATACCTCTGCAAATTGATTTAAAACACGCCAGGGAATAAAAGAAAATCAATTAAAGTTAAAATATCTGAAAATCAAAAATCAAATTCACATTCATTTTAATGATTCCCTCTATCACCTCTTTGAATTAAAAGAGACCTTCTTCAGTTGAAAAAGCTATTATCATCAACAAGTGGCTTTCTTTAAAAAAATAATGCTAAGTGCTGAATGTTAGCCGGTTTAATTGGCCGAGATTAAACATGCTTTTACAGAAATTTAACAACAGCCCAGAAGAGAGAGGGGAAAAAAAAAAAAAAAAAAAGGCAGTTTCTGCCTATGAGGTCTGTTTTATGTACTGAAACACAGTAAGCAGCATCACTAAATCATTCTGCTCCTGGGTCTCAGTAGAACAGCCCGAGATCATTTGCCTGCATTGCCACTGGTTCCCCCTTACAGTCTTGGGTTCTTTCGACCCAGACCAAGGGTGAATTAGTCCCTAAATGGAAAGCAATAAAAAGCCAGGTGGTTGGTATTTGCCATGAAGGTCCATGGAAGAGAGGGGAGAGCAGGGCCAGAATTTGGAGATCGAACTTCATCCTTGTGTTGCTACACTGACTAGTTGCCTGCTTCCAGGACGCAACAAATGTCATGTTCAGTAGCAAAAACCCCACTGAAGTGCTTTAAGTCAAGGCACTTTACCTCATATTTGCAATGAACTAAAAGATTATATGTAGCTGGTTACTGCTGCTCAGCTTATGGGTAGTGACATGGCACGTTCTGTCCCATTGCTTTTACACAGGAGTTTAAATTTTACCACTGCCCATGGACTGAAAGACAACAGATCGCAGATCCTCTGNCATGTTCAGCAGCAAAAACCCCACTGAAGCGCTTTAAGTCAAGGCACTTTTAACCTCATATTTGTAATGAACTAAAATATTATATGTAGCTGGTTACTGCTGTTCAGCTTATGGGTAGTGACATGGCACGTTCTGTCCCATTGCTTTTACACAAGAGTTTAAATGTTACCACTGCCCATGGACTGAAAGACAACAGATCGCAGATCCTCTGCTACTTGGCCTCTCTGGGATGGATGTATCTTGAGTACATGCAGGAAATCTGAAATCTTCATTATTTTGATGAAAGCAAAATANGGTGCAGGAAATCTGAAATCTTCTTCATTATTTTGATGAAAGCAAAATAAATCAAAAGAAAATCTCTGAGAAAATCTCTTAGCAAATAAAGTCTTCTGGTCATTAAAAAAAAAAAGTTCCTTCTTGTGAGTCCTACTAAAATAAGTTCGTAATTCAGCTGACAAACCTGTGTTCTGACCAACTTTTACGTTCTTTTTCAAGTCATAAATGCTTGGTTCAAAGGAGTCTGGGCAGGAGAAGTAATTGAACCATTTTCCATGGCTTCTGCTCGGTGCCCTCATCTCTTTGCCCTGCTCCTTGGCTGGACATGAAGCGCCCAGCAGAGGTAATACCGACTTGCAACAGGACGGTGCAGTGTGCCAATCCTCAATATCCACTGCTTTGACTTCAGATCGTTTCCAGCTGGATCTGTTCATAAAGACCCTGGAAGCTCCAGATGGAAATGACTGGAGACTCCGACTGTGCAGGTTTTGTGCGGCTGTGACGCTGGGAAACCTCCTGTAGACAAGTTAGAGCAGGAGGAGCCCGACAGCCCCTGGATTCTGGATGCGCTGACCCCCAGCACCTGCCTCCAGTCCTGTTTCCTTGCTGAGCTCTGACATTAGCTAATGTGTTCTTGATTGCTGCTGCACTTAAGCAAATGAACTGATGGAAAGTTGCTAAACACAGAGCAAACAATTAATTATACGCTTTATTTTCGTGCTGTTTAGAAAGGGAAAATAAGCCAGAATGTGACTTTCTTCCCCTACCGTCACCATCTCTCACACATTTGCTTTTTATCAGCAAGGCACCTGCTCTGCTAATGACCTGCCTTTCATAACATATAGACTTAATGGCTCAATAAATGCCACCATGTGACAAATACGTTCAGTTAGTTTTCAGTCTCACACCAACTGTTTAAAAATGTTTTGTTGGCATTTAGGGCTCTGTTTTACAGAAATACTAGTCCTAGACTTAGCGCATGCTAAAAGATACCTCCCCTGTTCGCTTCTATAAGGTCAAAATCTTCCTACTGACAGGAGTCGTTAAGGTACAGAATTTGTTCATTTTTACCTTCTATTGCCTTTAAAATGTCCACATTTTTCATAAGAAAACCTTTTACTGGCATTAACATTTGTGTCCCAAGAACTATTTCCCAGAAGTGAGAATCAGAAGACTGTGTGGAAGAAGCTGGACAGAAAAAGCCATTTTCATAACTTAAACAAATAATAGTCCAAATAATAGCCTAAGGGTTTAAACCGTTATCTATCTGCTGAGAGCTGGGAGTGCTTTGGAGTCGCTCTGCTAGTCCGGGCTACAAATGAGCAGCCAAGTAGTTCAGCTCCATTCAGTACACTGGAAACACAAGTGCAAGAAGATGGAGGGACTACAGGTTGCCTGGCTTTGAAATGAGAATTCCCGACCACATAAACATTCTTTATCAGGGATGTTCTCTGTAAACCACTCTTCAACAACCCTTAATTTTCCTTAGTTTTCCATCGAACTCAGTGGGAACATTGCTTGTAGGCAAAAACTTATATTAGTGCTTTTAGTCAGAATGCAATTTTGTTTTACATACTTTAAGAAAAAAAAAAAGTGTGGTTAGTTTTTTCCAAACTTTGAAACAAAAGTAAAAAAGGACAAAAACAAATTGAAGCTAGTTTTCCTGAAGATGCTCTTTAGGATTTACATAATGGGTTTGTATTTCTAAAAAGAAAATTTTGCAGACCATTGAAGCACAGCGGAGAAGCTAAGTGAGTTTGCTACTAAATCATTCAAAACAAGAGTTATTTAGCTTTTAGAAGAAGCAAAGCACATTGTTGCATAAGACTCTGAGAGGGCTATCACAATTTTTGTGCATCATTAAAGCAAAGTCCCCAAATAATCCCATAGTATATAGGTCAGAAAACCTCAGCCTATAATGAAGTCATGAACATTTATTACAGCAGAACTACGTCAAGTGAGAAGCAGTTTTGACCTAATAGTCTCTAATGCAGTTGGGCAGGTAATATGGATACTACAAAGTCAAGAATCTACCAAAGCTACAAGAAGAAAGCTACCAAACTTACTTTGTTATTTGCCCTAATGGTAATAATGGTATTTTCTGCCTTTCTTCCTCTTAATTTCTTATGGGCATTTTTGATTCTCTAATTGGGCTGCTGTTCTTTTACTCTCACTTGACTGATAGTTTTGACCCTTGCTGCGCATACAGACAGCGTCGTCAGGGAAATCTGTAATCATTAATTTAGAGCCTATACCGCATTGATAGCTGAAGTTATTTTCCCTCATGTCTTACTTTGCACCTAACATAACTGAATTTCATTTGCCGTTTTATTACTCGATCACTATATTTCATCCACCTGCAACTGTTTATCTGCACCACCAACAATCTAAATAACTTTGTGTTATGCAAACTCTGTCACTCCCTACTTTTTCCTGGTCATTTGTGAATGTCTTTAACAGCTTAAGACTCATGGGTCGGAGGGGGGTTGTTTTGGTTTTGTTTTGAACTTTACAGGTCATACTTCTGCATTGTGTAAATGGATCTTTTGTCACTTTTCACTTTTAATAATCAGGTGTTAATTTATGAGAAGTTTTTGAATCTTATCCCACAATATATTAATTTTTAAGCCCAAAATTTAAGTTGAAAGAGACCTTTCCAAAACTTCCTGAATATCTAAGCATATTTTATCAGTGTAAGGCGTCTTTGACTTATTCAGAGTTCTAATATGTGTAACTTTCTCTTCCACTGACACTTAAATTTTAGACCATTTTTTTTTTTCCAGATTCATTCCCTGTTCGGGAATCTACCAATTTCCCCCAGAATGAACAACAAGATAAATAACTCATTTAGCTTTTTTGTTGCATCCTATTTTCACTGTGTGCTTAGAAACACTCTAATGGTACTACAGCTTGGCGGTTGCCAATAACTCTCAGAAGGCATTAAATTGAGAACTAGATCCATCTCTTGCTGCTTTCAAAGGTAACGTCCTAGTGGGTCTATCTGCATATTTATAACTTAAGACAAAAGTCCAGATCTGTAGAGTACTCTTGACCTTGAAGTGCTGGTGAGTGAGCTGTCATTTAGTCACGCCAGGTTATTTGTTTCTCTATGACATAAATGTTTTTTATTCTATGTCTTCTATTGATATTTTTGCTTCTATAAGATAGTAGCAACCAACACTGACATATGGCAGGTGAATTGCTGCTACATCTCATATAGAACTCATCTTTTTTGTTGTTTTTCCAGAGCAACCATGTAATGTCATATTCTAATTAATGCTGGTTAAAAAGGCATTTACACCAGACATCATCTGAATTTCAAGCTATTAAATATTCTTCTGAAGTAGATCTATACACACAAACCACTTTTCACTGGAGGAAACAAACCTTCGTGATAGAACTTTAATTGCACATGCCCAAGGTTGAATTTCCTTAATATTGGTCTTTGAAACTCAGTGGTGTCTTTTAATTAATAAAGTAAAATATCTTCTGAATGGAAGAGATGGTTGGATTTGGGGTCTTTTTTCTGTGGCAGGAGGAAACGGAGAAAGGAGCATATTTATTTTCTGATCCCTTGAGGATTATACAAATTGTCTTGATCTAAATAATATAACCTTCTTGCTAACATTAATTAATCTTCTGTTATAAAAGCATGTTTTCCCAGAGTATTTCTTCTTGCCTCTGGCAATTCAGTCAATCAGAAAAAGCAAAGGAAAAGAAAAATCACCTTCATCACGCCACTTGGGCACACACATACAGGGATACTCCAGAGGAGTATCCAGGGGAAGCAGGATCATGCCGACACCGGAGATCTGCCACACTTCTCTGGATAAAAACACCTATTTCCCACTGAGGATTCTGCAAGCCTGACCGCAAGACTCGACACTGAAGTTGGGATCACTCTAGTCTGCAGCTGAGATAAAATCGATGGCTCAGAGCGACTCACATTTATCAGTAGAAGTGGTCAAATCCTTTATCATATGTGACCAATTTAAAAGGATTTACTTGTACATGATTTCTCTGTATTTTCCACTCTCAAGACAGTGAGCAGATCAAAGATTTTTGAAAAGCAATCACTATTTAAACATTCTGTGGCATATTTTCTTCTCTCAGTGCCAACGTATGTACCTAAGATGGATGATAGAGGGAGCCTTCATTTGGTTTTCTACCACAATTTATTTAGCATGTATCAACAAGGTTGCTTCTTTTTTGTTTTTTTGTTGTTGTTTTTTTTTTCCCTGGCGTAAAGGGTTATTATACATTTGCTACCCTACAGTAAATGAACCTGTAAGCTCTGCTCTCTCCTGTCAAATGTGTGGCGAACGCTGCCCTCCTGCTCCAAGGAGGTTTCTCTCAGCAGTGGAGCTGGGTGCTCCCCTCTGCTCCCTGCAGCCCCAGGGCAGCATCTTCAGCATCTTCCTACCCTTCTCCTTCACCCCTCAGCAGCAGAGAGCAGCACGTGGGGCCATAGGGACCCACAGCGACACAGGGACCCTGCTACCTAATTGCTTTCTCACTGCTTTCACGTGTTGAAATGGCCCAGCAACAGCCCAAAGCAGACCCAGAATTAACAGGAGAGAAAGACGAGTGCCTGGGACAGAGGGAAGGATGAATTACATTGGGGAAGGGTACCATGTAATAGCAGTGTTAGTAAAAGCCTTATCTTAATACCATTTTCCCAAGATATGAGCCTCCTCCTATCTTTGGATGTCGATTGTAACTTGGCTGATGTTCAGAACACAGCAGACCGTGATGATCTTGTATCAGTGTCCCAGGTTTTCAGCCAGGCCACCTAAGTCACCTGTTTTCTCTCCTTGGCTTCACTTGTGACACTGATGAACTGCAAGCAGTGCACAGAGACAAACAAACCAGTATGAAAACAGCACTTCCAAAGGCAGCAAAAGCTGTTCTACAGTCTTGTTTATCTCAGTAGTTCTAAACCAGGATCCTTGGTGACACAGACAAGCACATCAATGGCATGGCAAGTTTTGACCATTTTTCCAAAAAAAAAAAAGTTTGGATCAACATTAAATAAAACTTTCCAATCTCCCATTTTGGGGCAGAAGGGAGTTTTTTGAGGGGGTTGTTTGGTTTTTGTTAGTTTGCTTTCAGTTACCTAAATATTTTAACTGCTAGACGTGGACACTAACTATATCCGACTAGCATTTTGCCTTAGTAACTAAACAATACACTTCAAATGCTTCCCAAAAATGCCTCTAACTGGCTGGAGGCACAGACAAGAGTAGAGACAGTTTGAGATAGGCAGCACATGGCAATTCTGGCTGCTGACCTACCTACCTGCCTGCCCTCGCATGATCTGCACGTCTCTGAGATGAGAACAGCTTGGAGTAATGAACAAGAAAGGCTGCAAACCAGCAAGATGAGGATGCAGAAGATTTTAACCCTTTCTTGAAGCTGCTTTGCAATCTAAGACTAATAGTACCCTAAACATGTCACCTTCTTTGACACCCTCAGTACTGAGTACAACATCTAGTGGTGCTGCTTTCCTACACTGCTTTTTTTCTATTGTACCTTCAGCCTAATCTGGTGCTAAATTACACAGTAGTTTTTTCTTTAAGGGGTCTAATTCATGTCTCTGACAATACTGCTTTTCCATGATGAGTGAAGCTGTATAACGGGAAAAAACAAACAAGCAAACAAACAAGAAAACAGCCTTGACAATATGCAATAACTGAAGTTAATATTCTAAGCCCTTTGGCATTACCTGGGCACATAATGTTGGATTAGCAACGTATCCCTATGGCAGAGTCTGTAAAGCAATTCAGTAATTATCATTGATTGTGCTCTTTTAGGAGGCTAGTTAATGTTGCAATAAAACACAGTATGACAGGTCAGACTCCAAATTAGAGCTCTCTTTTCAGTGAAATAGATTCAGGTGAGGTTTGTCCCCTGCGCATCCTGGTTTTTATGGTATTGCTTATTGCTCTCCATCTGGTTCTGAGCAAATTCTTGCAGGTCTGCACTTTGCCGTAATCAATTCCCACTGGGATCAAGGCAAGGTAAGCTTGGCAGCTGCAGACAAGTTTATCTAAGGTCTTTTACCAGGGCTATAACTGTCCCCTGTCCCTTGGTTTTCATTTGTGCTCCTGAGCCTTCAGCTCTGGCCCTTGGTGCTTTTCCTGCCATCTCAACCTTCTTGTGCACTGGACACAGCTGCAACATAGGCTACACTTGAGATCCTATATAAAAATCCCTTTATACCCTTCCCTAAAGAAAAACAGCTTATACTTTTAAAGTTTACATTATAAGATCCTTGCTAGCTTCTCCTTTTCCTCCTACCTCCCTTCATACGCATATGTGCATTTACATGAACCTAGATACATTTATATCTTTGCCAAGCTTACCCATCTTAACTAAAGAGTTTGAGAAGAAATGCAAGAAAAGAGCATAAAATTGCTGCTGTAACATCAAGTGACATTTGACATTCAAGACATGAATGTTTTCCAGGAAACATAGAAAAGCCTGATAGAGAAAAATTCTAATTTCAGCTGGATTTTTTTAAAACTCAATCCTACTGCTAAAACAAAGAGATTTGAATATAATCAATTATCTAACTAGTACATTAATATTAAACTACTTTGGAAGTTGTTCTTTAAGAACAAGGGAAAGCAGTTAGGGTGTAATTGAAGAAACAGAGACAATTAACCTTTTTCAATGGATGAGAACAAAAGTCTGTTTCACCATAGTCATGGCTTTTGCTGAGAACATTTTATATGCTCACATTAGGTATTTATTTCTGAAGAAATCCTGTGCCCTAAAGAATTTGTTTTCCTCGATCTCCCTATCCTGCTTTGGTCTTGGGTATGTTTCATTCGCATCACCCTGTCTTGACCACTGGTCCTTCTCTCCCTTTGGATTCTGGACCAATGCATCCCCCAGCTCCTCCAGTTTTCTGACTTCACCTTGCCTGGATTATTCCTTCCCCTCTACACACCAAATACGTGACCTGATTTATCATATGAATCTGGCCAGCCCAGCTGTGCATGTGGGACATTTCTGTATCACCAGCCAGGGCTCCCTGCTTGAACATGCTCCCTTGCAGGACACTCTCAAAGCTCTGGATTCCCTCAGCCGGTTACACATTACACATTTTGAGGACTTGCTTTTTGGAAAATTCACCTAAACTGTTAGCAAATCTGTATTTCTGATATATCTGCTCCCTACTAAAGTCTGATTGACATATTAGATGTATCAGATTTCCTCTGCTAGCTGTGAAAGAAGCCAAAGGGAGCTAAACTCCTTGCTGAGGTGCCCAGGGTATATTGGGAGCAGTATCACAATCCCCATCTATGCAAGGGGGATAAAAGCCCTTCTTTACCTCACAGGTTCAGTCAGATAGAGTACAATGAAGATTATGAGACCTTGGTATATTACTTTGCTATGGGAAGTACAGCCGTAGTAAACAGGACTAAAAAGGACCTTGAAAAACCTTCTGATCCATTTATCCAGGACAAAAAGGTCGGCAAACAGAACTTTTTTTTTCCCTTCCCTGGCTCTCTATCTATCTTGTCTTTCCTTCACCTTCTCATTTCCTCTATCCCTTTATTCTTAGATCTGTGGATGGCTTCTTTAAGCCCCTGAAGCAGCAGGGAATATGGTCTGACCGCAAGGTGCTACTACTGGGGATAAAGCTGATTGTAATAAATAAGGAGGCAGAAAACTGCTGCAGATGAAATAAAATGCAACGCACGAGTCATTAAATATTGAACCAAATTCAGGCTGCAGCGCCAGACTCAATCTGTTTTTACTGATGGTAAATGATGGGCTTATATAATTTTCAACATCCTGATGGATGATCCGACATCAGTTGTTTAGGCTGAAGAAAACAGAATGAAAAGGGAGCTTTTTGCTTTCCTTATTAAAGGACCAATTCCTGCACAGGGCGCAGGAAGCCTCAGCACCTTTCCAGTTGGGCCCTCACTTTCCCCAATATTAATAAAAGCCGCAGCAGTTTGGTGCACTTTGGTCCAGGCAGTTTGCAAAAGGTCCCCGAACGCAAGCTTGAGGATTGATTACACTTGTCTGCTTCTAATGAAAATGAACAACGTGGGTGGGCGGAGAGTTTTATAATTACCAGGCCACTGGAATTGAAAATAGAGGACACGTTCCCTAAGCCTCTGAGACACAACTTCCCTCCAGCCAAGTTCACCACCCCACGGTGTCTGCAGGGAGACGCGGTACTGAAGAGCTGCAGCTCTGCTGCATGGAAGAGAAAATAAAAATTAACCTCTGCTCTCCAGAAGCACTGGAGCCACTGGCAATTAAGACGTTATTTAATAAGGTTGCATGCTCGGAATCACTAAAATGAAGGGCTGCAGGAATCTCCCTGCCACGCTGTTCCCTTTACCACTTGGACTCAGACGTTGCTGGCCACCTAAGGAGGTTAGAGAGCTGTAATTAAATTAATAAAGCATGACCTGGCGACCAGAGAGAAAGACAGAGAGACAGAAGGAAAAGTGATTGCAGGTAATCACTGGACATGCTGCTATCATTTAATTTTTTTTTCCTGCACTTGAGGCTGGTAATTTTTTGCTCCTCTTGTGCTTGACAGGGTCTTCGGTGAGAGATCATCAGTAAAGCCATAATTTTTCATCAGAAGTTAAAAAGAGGTTAGGATGACACAGAAAGTATCAGCTCCCCTCAAAAATATGTCTTTTTTTTTTCTTTGGTTTTTTTTTGGTTAGAAAATAGAAAATGTATGAACTTTTTTTGGTAGTTTTGTTGAGAAACAAAGTCCTTCTCTGAGAAAATCTAAATTTAAAACAGGAAGTGAGTTAATAAAGAATTTTCACTGGAACCCATTCCTTTAAGAAACAGAAATTTATAAAACAATTTTGCTTTGAGTATCCTTTTTTAGTGATAATATGAGGATACCCTGCCTCTCAGTTAAGAAAACTGAGGTGCTTCAACAGCAGTTGATGTTGGAACTAGAACCATGTATATTTTGACTGGTTTCCTGGACACTCCTCTAATTTTTCCCTGATGCAACCTGCATTCCTCTTTCCAAACCTCTGAAGATTGCTAGCACCCATTGATAAGGTATTCTTATCCAAATATCCTTGAATTTTGCATAGCTCTAGGGCAAAAATCCTGATTTAAAGCCGCTGGTAAATGTGAAACTTCTCCAATGGGTTGTGGATCAGCCCTTTACCCCAGGTTCGACAGTCTAAGTCAGAAAAATGTGCTTGGATCTAAGTTTGGGTATTTTGTGGCTAGAATAGCACATTTTCCACAGCCTGCTCTCTCCAGTACCCTCAAATCAGTGATGTTAGTCTCCGTTTGTTCAAAAGCTTAAAGGGGAATTGATTTTATAACTCACGGCCCGCTAGATAAGCTCATGGGCAATGATGGGCACCTTTACACACAGGCATGCCAGGCACAACCCCACATTCAGGCAATATGTGGTGCTTGGAGAGAAGCAAAATATTCATAGATCTTTGGCTGGATCCCAGCTATCACCACAGAACTGAGATCTGTACCCAGACTTAGGGAATCTGAAAGACGTGGAACTTTAGATCTAGGGATTTGGTTGAATTTATCAGAAAAAGAAAAGCGCCCTGAAAGATTTGGATCTGTATCCTCATAATGACCTTTTGAACCTCCCCAGAAGTGTTTGAACTGCAGGTTTTGAGCAGTTTTTGATTCAGGCTCACCTATGTTCGCTTATCAGGCTTGGTTTCCTTCCTATTTAGAGCACAATCTCATAGCCTGAACTCCCTGACCTCGCTTTCAAAAGCTCTAGGGTAAATTACAACTCCTCCTGAGCTAAAAGTGTGGATAAAGTGGGACGATGTTTCTGATTTTGGTGAAACTTTCCTAGAATATGGGCCTTCAAATGGCATGGCTCTCTAATCCAGCAAGAAGTTCAGACTTGGAGCAAAACGTTAAAGCAGACAAGAAAAATTGGTGCTTACAGCATGGGATTTGTGGAAAGTAGGTATGAGTGTGCCCGCTCTGTCTCTGTTTCTCCCTGTGCAGCTGAAGACACCAGGCATGCATATTCATGGGACACCTTGTGATAATGCTATAATCAACTTAGTGCTTTGAGGCTGGTTGGAGGTGGGGATTTTACTGTCTTTGCAAACCCCATGTAAGCTCAAATTTGGGTTAAGAAGAAGTATTTGACTTTCCCTTGATTTAGCGCAGAACAGGAATGCTGCTCACTTGAGCAGTCGCACTAGGGCTTTTTCTGCCTGTGGTTCTGGAAAAGGAAACGCTTTGAGTGCATTACACAGTCGGGTAAGCAAAAGGCAGAACTACAGCAGATCTGGAATAAAAAGCCCCGAGGCTAAGAGAGAACAAAAGGAAGAGGATACATTTAAAGTCCCTACATTTAAGAGAATTGCAGATAACCTGTGACTGCTAATGTTTTGACTGAAAGTCATTTTCTGAGCACACTGTGGGGAAGGATCTTGGATTCCTTGGGATCTCAGGGCTTACAATATCCTTGGGATAGCGCTCAGTACCTTCCAACACTGGCACGGATTCTTATAACCCTTGGTCAGAAGCAGTTTGACGTGGGTAAGGCCATAAAGCAAATAACAAATAGCAGAGGAGTCCCAATGGTTTGCACGGATGCCCAGCTACATTTGCAGATGACTCCTGTCCTGAGTCCCGTCCTGCAAAGCAGTTTGGAAAGTATATAACTTTGACATTTTTTCCCCTTTTCTGATTAAAATCCTGGTGAATTTCCCAGTTACTCTATTAAGCCATAAATGCTGCCATTGCATTAAGCAACCATGATCCGTAGGGACAGCAGCATCCCCCAGGGAGAGGGAAAAGCAGGCAAGCCTTTAGGCAAGCAGCTACTTCATCAGCCCTAACAAAGAAGCAGCAATGTCACCCTGTGTCACAGGTTAGAAACACTGCCCTTAGGCTGCCCTATTTGTTAATCAATTAGGCACTTTAGAGAAAGGGAGGTTGGTACCCAAGAGGAGTAGAAAGGCTATTAACAAGGGGGAAAAGATTACAGGAGCTGAGAGAATGAGACAAGCAGTTAGCATCTGTGAAACTGAGACAGGCGAGTGGAGGGCAAGGTGAGGAAGAATTTGTCGCCAGACATAAAATCAATGTATCTGTTGAGTTTCCTTCGCGTTTATGTGGTTGTGCATCCCTGCATTCTGACCCTGCCTAAGCAATACCCTGGCACGGAGGAAACCTCTGTCAAAAGCAGATCCTGCCTCATCGGGATGCGCCGCATCCATTTCTGCAAGCAACGCACAGATAGATCGAGCTGATCTGCACTTCAGTCAAAATTTTGCAGTGCCTTCCCCAGCTGCTAAATTTGAGCCTTAGGGATTCACACTTGGGGTGAATGGCAGCTCCTCACCATGACTGTTCCCTGACTTTCTTGTTTGTGCCTTTGGTTTGAATAATTGCCTTAATCTGAATTTCAAGGCTGATACTCTGCCTGGTCCTTTTCTGTTCACTTTTATAGAGTGCATTGCACTCAGTGTCTGACTTTTTGTTTTAATTAAAAAGTACTGAGCCTTAACCAGTCACTTCTAGATCAAATTTATTTCCTAAAACATAGATGACAGAGGTTTATGTATCACAGAATTTAGCTTTTGATTTGCTGTGTACTGCTGCAAACATTTACATTATAAAGATTTATGTAAAGTAACTCAATAAAAAAAATACGTATTTTTGTTAGTGTTCCCTAAAAGCACTGCAGCACTTACTCATTTTCTCACCAGTGTGTCAGATACTCATTCTTTTTTACTCCCCAGATGCTGTCACTGAAACAGACTGTCCTGGCCCTGGATAAGCATGATTTGGTATCCAGGTGCATACACATATGTGCAGATGCAGCAGGTTTAATCGCTGTTTGCTTTGCAATTTTAGGCTCTTTAATTTTCCGTTTGTTACAAGCGGAACATGCCACATTTTCTGCATTTAATTTGCCCCAATAGTTCAGCAATCAGGCTCACCTGCTCTAGTAGCTGTTTCTGAGGCCACCTCAGCGGAGCCTCCCCAGCCGCCGAAGCCCTGGGAGACTCCTGCTCCCTGCTGCGCATCCCGGCGTCCTCCTGCCGGAGCGTTTGACCCTGCTGAACCTCCTCGCACACCTACCTGCCTGGAGAGCTGCTGCCTGAACTCTCCGATCCCGAAATCTCATTACCTTTCTTCCTCTGCTCGCTCAGCCTGCCCTTTCGGTCTCCTTGCAGTTTTTATGATCACCTCCTCCCACATCCATCCATTCACCCGCTTCAGCCTTCGCCTGATCTCTCTACCCACTCCATCACCGCGCCGACTACCCTGCTGGTTGGAGCCATCTCCCACATAGGCTTAGGCTGGAATTTGTCCTCAAACCCCGTTTTAGAACCACAATGTCAACAGAAAACATGACACAAGAAATACAAAGGTCATTCTCTCATGTTTAACTAAAGAAGAGGACAGATACAAAAAACTCCATGTCAAAATCTGATATTCTCACCACAAAAGAAAAAAAAAAGTTGAAAAAATTGCAAGATGAGCCTCAATGACACCTGCCAAATAGGTTTGATAACATAGACAGACGGACAAAATGAAAATAGAAAGAGGAAGGTAGATGGAATCGGTGTGTTTCAGTCAAAGGAATACTAAGAAGTGGGATTCTTGCCCCTGCTTGCTTGCTGGAAGAGCTTTCTGCTCTTTCTTATAATCTGGTCTGTGAAGAAAAGATATGATAAGGCCAAAGTTCAATTCTAAAGCATATTTCATAGATGAGGACATAATTTGACATGATTAAGTTAATTAACTGTTGGAAATTATTATATAGTGACTTCTTTATTGTTTTCTGCCATTAAATCAATATTGGATATATTCATAACAGATAAACTAGTTTTGAATGAAGTTATGCTAATCCAGAAAAAAAACTGGGACAGAAGACAATGAAACCCCTTCCCAGCCCTTAAGATCTGAATTATGAATTAATACTAAATGTATCAGTATGTATAATGACTTCCAGGTCAGATACACAACTGTGTCTTTCGAGTACTGATGTTTGCGTGTACCTGTGGTGCCAGGGACAACGTGCTGAAAGGAGGAGGGGATCATCCAACACAGCAATGTCCCTAGAGGATTTGCCTCATCATGTCACACATTCATATCAATTAACAGTGAAAATATGTCTGCACAAAATTGCCAACTTGCAAAATTTTAAACGGTTGCTTTCAGAACAGGTATTTCCCATTTCACATCTTTGGAGTTTCCCAGATAAGGAAATAAAATGTTCTACTCATAATCATGGATTTGGGGTGGGGTGGGGTGCTTTTTTTTTTTTTTTGGTCTGACAGTTATTCAGATTATTTTCTTATGGAGGCAAAATTAATCATGACTTTTCCTTGGCTGGCAAGAGAGTTAATCTTTTTTTTTCTTTCTTTCTTTTGAACATAAATAAGAGATATTCCTAGGATGCATTTTTTTTTATTGCATTATTTTCTTAAAATCATGCATTTCCTCTTAAGAAAACCCTGCTATAATGCCTAGTTTCCACTAAGTGATTCCAGCTCCAGGCTTTGCGGTGCCTGCTGTAACTCTCGGTATCACACAGAGCCATCTACCGGCTCAAGCACACACATCTGCCAAACCTTATACTGCAAATGTTCCTTTTCCAAATATTTCCTCATCTGGGAAAACCCTCAAATTAAGGTCAACCTCTTTCTCTCCTTGTTCAGTTGTCATAAGAGACTAAGCGTATTAGGGGAGAGGTGTCAATATCAGGTTTTTCCCTCATCATTTTTCACTTTATGCAGTCCAAGAAATGTTTCCTATATCCTAAATGTGTTGATGTAAGCAGTATACTAATTATTGAGAAAAAGAAAAGACTTAAACATGGTCATCATCCAAGTTGATTTGCTGTAGGAACAGTTTAGCTTCTTTGCTGACTTAAATTAAAAGAGAAATATGAGTTCTCTCCACTGAAATTCACTGTGAAGCACTTGAAAAATTAATATAGCAAATAAAATGCTCTGCGCCCTGAACCACCTGCCTTGCAGAGCCTGGATGTTCAACATCCAGCTCAGCACTGTATGTCCTTAAACTTTCTTTGTATTTTAATTTCAAGAACAGATGTGAGTAGCTCTAATAATTTATCCCTTCTGCACCATTCTCACATAAAACAAAGCATATGCAGTCTTATATTTGTACAAAATAATCCCTACTGAGGTGTTAACCTTGTATTTTCCACACTTTTGTCCTAATTCATTAATAATAGAGATAATGAATCACCGTTGATGAAGCACCTAGTGATAATCACAACAAAAATACTTAGTAGTTCACCAACGTTTTGAATTTTCAAAGGAGATTATATATATCCATCATCTCCAGAGGATGCCTTGGAGTGAAGTAATAATACTGATTGCGCCTATCAAAACAAAAGCCTTTATTTTCTTCATTGGGTGCAATTTTGAAACCGAGACATTAAACACAGAATTACTCAGCACTGAAACAAATATTCAGCTTCAGAGTGTATCAGTGGAAGAGATCTGATCAAAAGTTTTCTGTCAAAATAGCATTTTGATGGAGGGCATACTTTTAGAGGAAAAAGAAATCAGTTTTCATTCTCTAAACTGGGATTCTTTTGTTAAAAAAAATGGAACTTACAAATATAGGCATGCATTTCCGTATATAGTAATTGCTACGCATTTTCAAATAACACTCGGATGTTGATTTTCAAGCCTGCTGTTTGCTCTGCAAGAGAGAGCTGTACTCAACTCCATGGGCAACCACAATAAAGTCATCTTTATTGCAGTGTCTCAAAGTTTAAAAGTAGCCCAGGTTGATTTTCAGACTGGATACCTGGCAAATAGAGCTATTCCTTAGGAATATTGTTTGCCAGACTAAGGAAAATTCCATGGAGGATGTATAAAAATTTTTCCAGCATACCTGGAAAAGCAATATTTGCACAGCTGGAAGTTCTAGGTAGGTATCAGAGCAGAAATGTAATCCTGCCTTGTGATCGGCCAGTGCTAGGTTTGACACTGCAGCTATTTGTGTGTTTGTGTTGCCTTATGTTTAGAGCAGAATGTAGCTTAACTTTGCAAATGGAATGTGAATAAATTATTCTAATTGCATTTAAATGTTTCCATTTAAATACCAGCTTCTGCCAACTGTTCCCCTGCAATGGTCTGTGGATGGATACTGAAATGGCATGTGCAGTGTCAGCCCCTGGTACTTGATAAACGTCCACTGCATCAACGGCTGCTATAAATCAGGGAAAGTTCTAGGGAATAAAAGCAACCAGGAGTTTCTCCCCTTAGTAGACTGTTTGTGCAATTTCATTTTGGTTAAATTAATCACTTTGGGGGAAAAATATAAACAACATTAGTTATTGTTCTCTTCAGTAAGCTCGGGATTCTTGCTGCTGTTATTCTGTAAGCAGCACTCGTGATGATTTTTCTCCCTCTTTCTCTATCCCTCTCTTCCCCTTTCAAGCACACTGTATGTTCTGACAGTTACCAGACATTTTATTAGGAAAGACTTTTAAAATGAGAGCTATGGAAGGTACAATGCAGCTTTGTTATTACAATATAACCTTGATTTATCTGCCCCTCAATTGTCTGAAACTTGCTATTATCCAAAACATGGCTGTGTCCCCCGATATCTATTAATTACACTGACAATTCCTTTGAAATTGTGAAACCTCTGTTATCCGGGCTTATTCAGCTTTCCCCGTGGCATCTGGATAATCAGGGCTCTACTGTATTTCATTATTTTTCATAATGCTTTCTACTTTTCAGAGGGCAGAAGCAGTCGCTCTTTCTCTCCCCTTTGCAGAATGCATTTAGACTAGCCAAACAAATGGAAGTGGCCAGATGGGAAATGCCACCTCTCTCTGTTTCAAAAATCATTTTAAATTGTTGTGTAAAGCCAGCACTTTGGATATGACTGCTGAATACAGAGTCAACTTGGTCAGCCAGAGCAAGACGGGATTTTTCAACTCAGTTCACCTCATTTGAAAAAAAAAAAAAAAGATCTGATAATCAAAAGAGGAGAAAAAAATCAACAAAACCCAAGTCGTCATTGCAGAGTGTGCACGTCTCTCACCAGACCTCATCTCAGTAGTGTCATCACTACATCAATTTCAGAAATTCAGGAGGTGAGGAATTTACCATTTTGCACGGAGGAAGCTGAGCACAAGCGTTGCAGCGAGCGCAGGGTATTGCAGAGCGCCTGCAGCCCAGCTGACTGCTTCCCAGCAGCAACCTCCTGCAACAAGACCGTCCTCACTAAATATAAGACTACCCAGGAGCTTTCCAATGCTTTCCATCCACCTTGAATTAAACCAGCATCGCCAAAAATGCCAACAAATTGGAGCTGCAAAGTAGAATTAGTGCTATGTGCTCCATGGGTCTGGCACGAAAGTATTTGAATGACCTGAATGCCACCTACTCCAAGGTCCTATCTCTAATCTATCAGTAATGATCAAGATTCCAAGATTAAATGTGGATTACAGGAAAGGGTAATGTACTCCCACATTGGTGCTCCCTGCAGTCCAAGGCTCAGAGACTATTCCTGGGCCTCGGGTTGCTTCTTTGTGCTTAAAATACATTTGCAGGTTTTTCTTCCTCGAATTTGTTGAATCTCTTCTGGAACTCATCTGTTTGAATACATCCTGAGTTCAACAGTTTAACCAATTTAACAGTTCCCAATATGCAGGGAAAAAAAAAAAACATGCCTTGGATTTGATTTGCTTTCCGTCTGCTGCCTCATAATTTCATGAGCTGCCTCCTCATTTCCTGTATCTTGCAAAATGTACATAATATTTCTTTGCTCCTGTTCTCCATCCAAGTCAAGATTTTACTGACCTCTGTCAAGGCATCATGGGGTCAAGGTAGACAAGACCAAGCAGATGAGCTTTAAAC
The DNA here is from genome assembly GCA_013389825.1 of Crypturellus undulatus. Classification (NCBI taxonomy): domain Eukaryota; kingdom Metazoa; phylum Chordata; class Aves; order Tinamiformes; family Tinamidae; genus Crypturellus; species Crypturellus undulatus. The sequence continues at coordinate 74,458 of VWPW01027450.1, forward strand.
TAAATAATGGCAAGAGCTCTGGGCAGTGTCCAATTCTGCATTTACTTCAGACTAGAAGGAAAATCAAAATATACAAGAAAATAGAAACTGAGAGAATAGAAAAGGAAAATGGTCAGTGAAGACAAAGTCATTAAAACGACTGCCTGGCCTGATTGATAGAGAATTTTAGGGTGACCAGTAAAACACGCCTGACATGTATTAAGCAGGGATTAACATCCAAGGTAGCTGGGCCAAAAAGCAAAGGACTTGGAACACCTGATTCTACATGTGAATCTGGACATAACTGGGATAGCAGAAACATACAGAAATAATGACCATAATTACTGTGCTTTCAGAAACAGAAATAAAGGTAATGATGGGTGAGTGGCCTTGCTTGATGCAATAGTAAAATAAGAAGGGATAGGATGGATAAAATAGACTACATTTGTGTAAAATTGCATTTGGGAAGGATAAGAGATTCTATTGAGTAGCGCTGGAAGTTTGTTATAGATCCTCCCCGCTCCAGGTGCAGCTTTGGATATGAATAGCAATTTCTGTAATGTTATTAGAGGGACAGAGAGACTACTGAGAACTGTGTCGTTAAAGCAGACTAGCTCCCAGACATACGCCGAAAAATAAATGCAACCAATAATCCTAAGTCCCAGATATTCCTTCAGGTGACAGACAACAGTCTGGGCCACTAAGTAGGGAGGATGAAAGATGGTCTCAGCGTTGCCCTAAGTACTTTGTCTCCGTTTTCAAGAAGAGCAGTGATGTCTATGAGGTCAAAGACAGGATGGGGACAAGAGGGCAACAAAAGCAGGACGACGTCAGAGACAGAAGGAGAATTCAGAGCTGAGTGAGCTGAAACTGAGGAAATCCTGCTGTCTTCACCGCACCATGTCTAAATTGTTGGTATAAGGATTTTTAATAAATCTGTCAGGTTTTTATGAATGGGATATAGATTGGGCAATAGCAAATGTAATACTTGTGTTGAGGAAACAGAGTTAAGATGAGAAGTAAAAAGAATCTTGGTAATTTCAAGCCTCTGAGTCTGACCTCAGTAACTTGTGAAAGTTGTGGCCTCTCCAGGAAAACAGTTGGGCTGAAAAACACAAAATTGTGGCCGTCTGTCAGATCAGTGAAGCTAAAAAGAACAGCCTTCCATAGGGAGGGTTAGATTCCTAACCGGAGCTAAGAGGAAAGACAACTCAGGGTACAAAATAAATGATATGAAATAGCTGCCTACAATACCAGGACACAGGAACATCAAAGGTCCTTTTCATTCCTATCACTGTATTTCTTTTTGAGACTTCGGTTTTCAAGGAAAAGCATAAGCATATATATGACTTTAAGAGCAGAATTTAGTCTACTGAAGCCAGTAGACAGATTTTCAAAAATTTACTGCTCAAATGACCAAGTAGATCCTTCTAATTTTGACAGACAAATTTCCTGGTTGCCCTTTGAACACCTGAGTCTCAAATCCCTTGGCTCTATCTATATACTTAAAATGAGGCACATCCTGTCATAGTTTCTTTAATTAGGAGCTTAGCCAACCCTGCATTCACTTTCTCAACACTTATTCCATGTACTGCTACTCAGGAGAGCATTCTAGTTGTGTCTAGAGTCTTTTCTCAGGCATCTTCCAAACCCTTCACTCCATTCCTACTGCTCCTTCTCTAACACTCTCCAATTTGCTTTCAGTGTCTTATTTCAACAGCCAACAGAGCTTATGTGGCTGCAAAGCTGTAGATTTTATGGATCAGGCGTAAGTGCTAACAGCTATTTCTGGGTGAACCTCCAAAGGAATGTCAAACGGCTGTTGATATTTTATGTACTCTATTTTCTCAGCAAGGCTTCTTAAGAAGAAATTAATACAAAGATGATCTTTGGCATTATTCCTGGGATATAACAGCCTAAGGCTACATTGCGTCCCCAAGTGCTTAGAGGAAAGGAAAACTCAATAAATATGAACCTCTCAAGAACCCAAATGACGGTAACCCCTTGAGAAAAAATGTCACCCAAACCTATTAGTAGACCAAAAAGGAATAACACATAAAAAACCCGTGGAGACATGACTGATGTTAAGTGTTCCAGCAGCCCAAACTAAAGTGTGTCATCCCAACCCACAAACCACGTCACCAACAAGAATTTCCTTGTACAATGGCTTAATCCCTGCTTTTCAGGAGAAAATACATGCATGCTAGTGCATGTGCGTGTGAGGTGCTGGAAGTGGAAGAATAAATGTAGCCATTACTTCAGCAAATAAAAAGCATTTTCCTTTTTCATCCTTGCACTCCTGTCCTAACACTAAACAAAGTCACTAATTTCACTGCCACTATTTGCAGTAAAATTAGCTTCTGTTTATGTTAAAGAGCAAGCACCTTTCTAGGAAAGTGGCTTTTCCCCTCTTAAAATAAGACCTAACCTACACCTCCTAAAAAGAGTTCCCACTGTTCCAAAAAGGTATCTGCACATATGCAAACAACTGGCTGATTAAGAAGGTGTCAGGAGCTGGATGTCAGGAATACGTGGCCTAGTTACCAGGTTTTGTAAGAGCAATTAAAATAGGGCATCATTGTTCTGCATGACAAATGGCTTCCTCTGGCTGTTCTCTACCTCAGCTCTTGGCATATGTTATCTCTGACTGCATTTATCTCAAAGGGAGCCTGAAATACTTTTTTCTTTTTCTGCAAGCATGAGCTTTTTTGTTTCTCGTGAAATGAACATTCGCTGAGGGCTACCTGGCATGTGCTGTACAGTTCCTCCCTGCCCTCTTTGCATTGGTTGTTGTAAAATGGAGCATATTTGTGTCCAATTTACCAAGCCCAGGAGGATTCCTAACTCAGGTGAGGGAGTGACTCAAAGTCAAGCAGAAATATGGATAGGTTTTTTTCCCAAGAAGAAATCTGGGGCAAAAATGAGAAATGCATCTGAGATGAGAAGAGATGCTTGGGCTTCCTATGGGGTCTATCTTGACCAACATCTTGAGCTGTCTGCAGCAGAGAATGGAAGTGGGGACTTAGGGTCAGGGTCTGGAGCTTTCTGAAGCCTTCACAAGCCTTGTGCCTCTCCAGGAAAACACATCAGCCCTTCCCAGTGACTCCCGCTATGGGCAGTACAGGCACCTCTGAGCAGGAGCAGCTTCAGAATTTTACCAGTGACTCTGCTTGATCTACCCCTAAAAGAAAGATTTCTTGCTGGAGCCCTTGGTCACAGAAAAGGCACCAAAGAGATTTTTACCCCCCATACGACGGAGAGGGAATAGTTTAAAAAGAAAAAAAAAATGTTTAAAAGAATATGGCTTATGGAAGTGTCCAAATTGCCATAAGAAAATGAAGATCTCAGAAAGGAAGCAAAGTACTAGGATGCCAGGAGGGGGGAGATTAAAGTAAAGGAGAGCATGCTAAGGGTTCTAGTGCAAACCATCAAGTTGTCTGGAATTGCCCATGTCATGAGGATGATTGCTGAATCAAATAAATATAAAAAGAAGGAAAAAATCTCTCTCCTAAAAGAAGGAAAAAATCAAACCAAGAAATGGAACCTCAGAAAAGATGTGGAGGAGTAAAAATGAAAAAGCAAGGGAAGAATGATAGTGTATGCTGGAAACTACCATATTGAGCTATGCTTTACATTAATGCAGAAAAATAGCGGGCAAGAACAAATAGTGTAAAAGAACCAGAGAAGCAGATGAAATCTACTCTGAACGAAAACGTAAGTCCTGACATCGCTTAGCCTTGCTTGTCCTTGCACCAGGAACATTGCCACCCAAAAGGGAGTTAATGCAAAGTATTTGGGTATGGACAAGTGCATATGTCAGGTATCAGGCTTAGGCCAGGTTGGAACAAACTCAGGATCTGTGGTCATTAATACCTATGTAGTGTCACGAAAAGTATAGCCAGAAGAGCAAGATTTTGTAAGTACAGTAGGAAATTACATCTGCAGCAAACTTGAGCAAAGGCAAAGGACAGTGATCGGATTTGTNCAGGAACATATCCACCTGCAAGGGAGTATTTGGGTATGGACAAGTGCGTATGTCAGGTATCAGGCTTAGGCCAGGTTGGAACAAACTCAGGATGTGTGGTCATTAATACCTATGTAGTGTCATGAAAAGTATAGCCAGAAGAACAAGATTTTGTAAGTACAGTGGAAAATTACATCTGCAGCAAGCTTAAGCCAAGACAAAGGACAGTGATCGGATTTGTAGTTAATAAAGAAAAAAAAAAGGATAATCAGTAGAGAAATGAATTAAATTATGAGACCCAGAGATGGCAAAGGGAGCCAGATGATCTAGGAAAAAATGAGAAAAATAATCACAATATTTTCTAAATGATACTTTTACAACCTCTGATATCAGGTGTAACATCTTCTTTATAAAAGGCGTGTAATCATCCCAAAACAGAAACAATATTTCAACAAAACAAACCTCATTTTTGGTGGGGCCAGAAAAAAAAATCCTCTGTAGCCCAGATAAGAATTGTTTAGGGATTTTCCTTCGCCTTTTAAATTTCCCAACACTGAAAAATCCCTTTTTTTCCCTAGTTTAACTTGTGTTAATATTCATTTAATTTGAATTAACATATGGCACCAAACAATTATTTATTACATGGTTCTAAGCAGAAATATGAAAATGAAAAGCTTTCTAGATTGCTTTGTTTCAATTATTTTACAGCGCAGCCGGAAGAGTTATTACTTTTCAGGAATTATGATAGCATGGCTGTGCAGGGAAAGATACGGTGTTTTCCACACTATCAGCAGGTGCAACCAAATCCAGTCATAGGCATTTTGATGCAGAGGTAGTTGAGCTGTGATCGAGGAACCTTTAGGAGTGAGGGAGATTTTACATATGAAAGCTAGTAAGGACCAGCAGAAAATGGACCAGAAAGGAGGGGACAAAAAAGCAAAGAGCAATACATTCCAAAAAGCTAACCCTCCCCTCCTGCTAACCTCCACATAGTTTGCTTAAATGCTGTGATTCTGCTGCTGATAATTATTACCTATAATTTCTAAGTCTTTGCTCAAATTGTCATGCTCCTCATCTGCCAGGCTCACCATGAAAAACAAAGAAAAGTGCCTAAATCAGTGGAACTAAATGATTAAACAGAGTGAAACATGCTTGTAAAATGAGGTTTGTGTTTTCATTTTTAATGGTAAATAAATATTTGCTGAGATATTTAACACAGATGTCAATAATTTAGAAGGAACTCATTGGCTTAAAGACAAGGCATACCTGCTGAATAATGCCAAAGGGAGAAAGATGGACCTTTTCAGATTTATTTTTGTTTAATAAAGGTCAACATTGTTCACTCACTGATGACCAGCCCTTCACTTGTGTCTTCTCATAATGAGCATACATTCTTTCAGAGCAAAAAATACAGCAAAAAGGTATATAAACATTCAGGATGTTGCCAGCTCCAGCCTGCTAGTCTAAGGAGAGGCAGAGAGACAGAAACACAAGTAAATATCCCAATTTGGGCAGAGAACTTAGTTTAGGTTAAGAAAGTCCGTAGACTTTTCCTTCCCTTCATTATGAATAATATCATTAAGGAGAACAGGGGGATATTTTTAAAAACGTGCATGCAAGGCAAAGGGAATTCACCGTGAAGGTCAATATTTACCCCCAACCTCAACGTGTTCCGAAGGGTGGCAGCTCCCGAGGGAGGCACGGGGCTGCCAGCAGCACAGTGACTTGGGGCTCTTCCATACAGCTGGGAAGGCTGCCGGCAAGCTGTGATTCTACCTATTTATTGTTAAATCTCACAGACTTGTCAGCTCCTGCAGCAGAGCAACGTTTTAGAGGCGATTGCCACAAGGAAGAGGTCTAGAAATGTATTGTTTTTCATTCAAAAGCAGGCTTTCGGTTGTTGAGACATTTACATGTCTCTCACTCTAGGTGACCTAGATTACTAGAGAACAACTTGTCAAATGTTCCTTTTTACTGCTAGGACAGTAAAAAAACACGTACTGATTAGCAAAGCTTCCTCTCTTCCTAGTGACCCTAGTGTATCTTATGATGAATCTCACTTGGAGTTTCTCAGGCAATTTATTTTGGAGATCGAACATGAAGGTCAGTTAAGACATTTCTAAACTGCTCAGAGACATTAACACCCTTTTTATTATTATTTATTTTATTTTATCTTTCCCTTTATTCCTAGGATTCATATCCCAAAAATAGTGTGCACAAATCAGCTCAGGTTTTGGCAAGTGATCCTCTGCTCAACATGAGCTTCTTCCTTTAGACGGGATATCACTGGGATTTGTTGTAAGTGAATGTCATGAAACGGGAAGCAGAAAATGTAGTTTTGAAGTGGAAAGTTAGAAAGAAATTCACCATCCTTTTGGAGACAAATTATTACCCACAGTACCATAGACATATGTCTTTGTTAAGTGTGTTTAATGCTTTATGATAGGTTTACAGACACTGATGGACTGCATCCAGCATCCCAGTGAAACAGAATTCATCCAGAATCAATTTGCTGGGGCTCTTTTGTCCCAGGAGAGAGAAAATGAAGCCACACTAATGCTGTGATTTAGCATGGGTCTTCTATTTATTCCTAAATGTAATGTGTTTGTGTAACAAACAATTCTTCTGCAGAGAAAAGCTGTACAATCACTTGAAACTAACAGCACATTAAGCTGACGGGTACTGGAATCCTGCTGCCTCTTATTGCTGCGTGGATAATAACTTGACAAATACATTCAGATGTGGTGTGGGTTTAACATTCCTTCCATGTCTGCTCTCTTTCTGTTAGCGTGGTCTAATCCACTTAAGGGAGGATAATGAAAAAAGGCCTGAAAAATCCTTACCTAGAGTTTTTAATTAGTGTGGGTTTCTCTGCAGCACCCAGTCGAGTTAGTTTAAAGCTAACGCTGGCATCGCACCATAAGTTGCAGCCTGTGTTCTCCATATGGTCCCAGATACACTAGAGATGGAGGTAACTTTCCATTAAGATGACTTCCAGCAAGACTTTTCTGCAAAGGGAACAGTGTCAACCCCAGCTCTACCAGAGATGTAGGTGACGGGTAGAAAACATCCAATTTACATCCAAGCAGTGGTAGTAGGGCTGCTAGGTTTCTTGATAAAGGCCTGTGACAAGTTCTTGATATTTGACTCTACTTAGTACTCACCATGACCACAAAGAAAAGACAACCCTAGAAGTCAGTGGCCATTTCTAAGTAAATCCTGCTTATTTTCCTGCATGTATTTGTACCAGTAGCTCAAGCCAACCCCTAAATCCATGTCAGCAGATCAGTCTAAAGCAAATACTCCTTCCCTCTGGCCCAAATCTTTCTTTTTGTGACTGGCAGCTGTCTCTGGCCATTTGCCACACTCTCACTCTGTCACCCTAACAACTTGATATGGGTCACTGTATTTTCTATGTCCAAAAAAGAGAATGAGCAAAACACCACGACCAACACAGGCACCAGTCTTCCCCTGGCACCACTGCACTAATTAAGCAGAGGAGTTAGCAGAGCAGAAAGCAAGACTAGTTGTTTTCCTGCCTGTGATACTCTGGTAGGAGGAGCAGTGTCCATTTCTTCTCCCAGCCAGTTCCAGCCCAGCAGCAGACAGACCTTCTGGGTTATCATCCCCTCTAATCACATCAAAGTGCATAAGGAGAACCCCATTCCCTTCATGCAATTAGGAATATTTTGTTCTTTCTTGGACATGACTGGACATGACTCCAAAGGATTTGCAGGATGACAAAGGACCGTCTTTGGGCTCCATCTCTGTGCCCTTGTTTCCAGACTTCACCCTCCTCTGTCTCTCCAGCATCATGTTTTTAGAGCGTATGAGAATGTCACCTTTGCCTGGACTAGAAGTTAACCTTAATATTCTCTGCTCCCTGGGAGGTTTCAAATTGCCTTTTCCTCTGCCCGTGCCATGTTGCCAGTCCCGCTGAGCAGCCTGGGCAGCTGGAGAAGGGCTGCTACAACAGGACATGATGCTGCGCTGCCACCACCAGCCACCAGCCACATCCAAGCCCTCCCACAACCCTCACATGAAGTAAGAGAAACGGGTATTTTATTTTATTTTATTTTATTTTATTTTCTTTTATTATTTTATTTTATTTTATTTTATTTTTTCCACAAAAGGAAGGAAGTTGGTGCCCTGGAGACACCAGGGAGACCTCACACCCGCCGCCTGCCCATGCCCCACATCGCTGTGTGTCCACCCCACACTCTACAAGCAGTGCTCTCAGTGGGTAAGGATCCGAAACCAGGGGTTTTCACACACAAGAAATGTGTTTGGCCCTGATTAGCCTTGAAAACTCAAACTTCGGCATCCAGGATTTGGGGCTGAACAAATACTGTTGATCCCACATCCTTTTTCCTGGCTGGCTATATTATATATGCCTATAAGTTTGGGTTGTTTTGCAGCTTGGCAAAAAGCCTTGTAAGGGAAAAAAGAAAAAAAGAGAGAGAGAAAAAAAAAAAAAAGATTATTGTGCTCTATCTCAGCAACATGCTGAGAAAACCCTTCCCTTCTGCAGCAAGAGCAGATAAACTGTTTGTACAGGACAGCTCGGTGCTGGAGCCCAGACCCAGCACATGGTTTAATTCAGCTGTTATTGTGTGTCCCCCTTGGCCCCATTGCCTCCCGGGATGCTGCTTGGCTTCTCTGGGGGATGCAGCAAGGAGATTTATCCCATGGGCTGCTTCAGCTCAGGGCCCTCCGCTCAAGTCTTTACTTCAGAAGCCCTGGACTTGCTGGGCTGCAGCACCCCTTGGCCTCAGTACAGATCAGTGACTGCAAACTGCTTTTCAGAGGGCAAAAAGTTCAAGGATGAAGAGCTGGGGCATAAACTCATCCTTCTTGGTGCTTTCAAAGACTCGGACGGGATTAAAATTGAGGAGGGTGATTCAAGAGGCACCCGTAATCCTGGGAGAGAGCACTGGTAGTAAAAGTCATATTTCTTTTCCCCATCTTCCCAGAGGGAATAGTGAATGTAGCAGGGAGTTAACATTCTCATTTTATATATATATATATATANAAGTCAATGGGGTAATGCAATTAACATTCCCATTTATATATATATATGCATATATATAAAAATATAGCCTATGAATGCATCTGGTTGCACTAGACAAATCCTCCTTCACGTGTATTTGTCCAGTTGGAAGAAATGCCTGTGCAGAAGGCCACCAGCCGAGCAGCCTGTGCCATCAAACCCTAATCCACTTGGTTGCAATGAACTGGGTCAGCAAAGACTTGCTACTGAAACCAGTTAAACCAGTTGGCTTCTACTGATCAGGTTACAGAGGTCCCCTGAGCAGCTCAGGTGGCAAATCAGAGGGGACAGTAGCCCCAACCAGCAGCTGGAGGTAGGGTGGGAAAGCCTCCCAAAGCCTCTGTTCAGGGAGAAGCTGTCAATCTCCGTCCTTAATTGGTATTAACAAATCTCATCACAGTCTGGTGCCTGAAAAAGCCACCTTCTGCATCAGGAAAACCGTAATGGGGGAGGCTTGGAAGCACCGGGAAATGGATAACATGTAAAGATCCCTTTTGATGGGCTCGGAGTTAACCACCATTACTATAAATTATTCATGGTTCCCATGCAGAGTAAAGGCAAAGACGGTATTAAAAATTTACATCTCTCTTCCTCCCCATGCCTCTTTGGCGTTATCACTTCTTAAATATGGCTAGTGTATGTGAGTATTTGCTGTTAATTAGTTGCAATTATAATTGCAAGGAAAGTACATATGCCTTAACTTTGGAGAGGTGATGTGTTCCATATTAAACCCAGACTAACAGAAAGTTCTTCACCTTTCTCTTTTATTCCAAAGTCCTCGATCCCACTTTTATTTAATATTTAGTACAATTGAAGATAAAGTTTAGGTATTGGTCTGCCTAGAATCTCTGAAAGCAGTGATGATTATGTGATTTATGCAGTTTTAGCACTGTTATTTGTTTTGTAGATACTCTGTTCTCTCCAGGTTTGATTATTAGCTAATAAAAATGATATTTAGATATGAATAATCCTTATATATACAAATTGTATTTTAAATAAGCAGTTCCCATTACCTCTCCTGGCTTCTACTTTGCATTTCCTGAGGCTCAGAAGAGTAGAATTGAACTAGTCCCTCTCAGTTTCTGTTATTAATTAGTTTCTCTTTCTGGTTCCTATTGGTGTAAGCTGTGCTGGTAACAAACAGCTCACAGGCTTGGGGGTGTCCTGGACCTCTTTTCAATTCAAAGAGTTTTGAGACTGTTACAATTAGGGCTAAAGTCTTGGTCTTCTTGCTCTAGAAGTGCCCAGCTTAGTGGGCATTACACCACACGGTAGCAATCACAGCACTATTTCTTCTAATCCCCATTTCCTTACAAAATGTCACATGTATTGCATGCCTATAATAGAGCTGAGGAGATTTTTTCCATTTTTTTTTTGTTTGTTTGTTTGTTTGTTGCAGAATGCCAAACGGATCAAAGCCGAAATGCTCTGTGGCAATTTTCTTAGACCATATTTAGCCAATCCCCCTGTGATAAAGCTACTCACCTGGGCTGTCTCCTACCCAGTGCAGCCCCCCAGGCTATAAATCCAGTCTCTTTCCGTGGCTCACTGAATATTTCATTATTTATACTAAGTGGAATAGCTTCAGGAGGAGAGATGAAAAATGCGTTCTGTGCCAGGATGACAAATAGGCCACTAATTCACTTTAGGCTTTACTGATTTTTTTTTAAAAAAAAAAACAACAAAACTTGGGCTTTTGCATTTAAACAATTCAACCATATCCCAGTCAAGGGAGCCCAGCACTCAGAAAGGAGGAGAATAAAATATTCCTCTCACAGTGCACCTGCCTGGCCATGTCACGTGCTGCCGTGTGAATCTGAGTTGTATTGCTGAGTTGTTTCCTTTATTCCAATCACATCTAACTCAAACATGAACAGTGTAAAAGCTGGATATTCTCAGAAGGGTAATTGGAAGTAGACTGGACTGAGCTTATTTGCAGTTCACACATCTGGCAGAGAAAGGGCTGGACAGAGACGGCTTCGCGTTTTTCCCTTGGAAGCAGAGGGCCTGGCGGTGTTGTCAAGGATCACTCCTTGCTCCTGACGGCCTCCAAACTGCACACACAGATTGCAGGATGTGTCATACGGAGCACACCAAGGATTTCCCTGGGACCTGGGTAAATCAGCAGAGCACAACTCAAAGCGTAGAAGTTACCACGATTGCCAAAGAGAGAAGGCAGATTTTACAACTCATAAAAAGGTATTTTTAACTTTGGCTTATGGTGAGTGGTCATTGTCAAGAAATCCGAGTCCTTCGATATCATTTTCTTTCTCATTACACAGAATGTCGTGGTGGTGCATCAAAATCAGCGGTGGCATCTCCAGGCAATTCTCTGCTTTCTGGAGGCACCAAACAGCAGCTGCTGCCCTGTCGGTTTGACCATAGCTGGGAAAAAGAGTGGAAGCAGCAGCTTCTTGCAGCCAGCATCCTATTCGCACTGCATTACCACATATTAGAGACTCCAGAGACACTAACGCACTTATTTTAGTGGAAATGAGAAGTGAGTCAGCTTTCCCTTTGCTAAATTTTCAGTCAAACTCCTGGTCAGTGCCATATTCAGATTCTCCTCCTCCATGTCTGAGAAATTATGCCGACTTCTATCTGTTGACTGCCCGATGCTTCTGATGCTCTTGCATTCCAACCCGAGTTTGATATCCATCCTAAGCACACATGTGGCCTGGGAGCTGCAGGAATTATTACACTTTTCCATCCCTCTCTAGCACATATTCATCAGCAGAGGAAGGAAACGTGCTGCAAGTTCTACTTTGTCTCTGCAGATTCCTGCTCTGCTCCAACACAAATAACTGGAAATGGGAATGATTACAGCATACAAAATGATATTCGAGTGAGAAAACAAAATCTGTAGAGTAATGCTGTGTAAGCTGTACCACCTCCAGCTTACAGAGTATTCTTTCCAAGAAGGAAGGATGGACCCACAATAAAAAAAAATACATTTAGAACTAATTAATCTTCCTATTACTTTCCATCTCAGCTTTTTAAAAGTCAAAGGCAAGTTTATTTTCCCATGTTAGTTATGCTAGCCCAACCTCCCAGGTATTCTTGTTTCAAAGCAAGCCTTAAGAGTCACCTTGTACTAACATATACAGGCGACATAATATAGTAAAAAGAGAAGAAGCAAAAAGGAGAGTGTGCATTTCTCCAGAGAATGTAAATATATGCTACATAATCATAAGCAATATACGATGACATAGACTTCACCATAAATATTCTCTTAATGCAGCAGTCTTTAATCATGATGAAACATGAAACCTGGGCTTCCTTAGGGGGTGGTATATGTCCTCATTTGTAATCACATCTCTCTTCTCAACGTGAAATCTTTTAAGTTTCATTCAGTTTTGTGATTTTGCAAGGGCTAAAACACAAATATAAAACCAAAAGTCCTAAAGGTGAGGAGAATGGGAAATATGTTTGAACCCAGTGGATTTTAAGTACAGGAAATGCAGAATCCCAGTATATTTTTCTATTCTACAGGTCATGTAAGGACCAGCATTTCTATCTGACATTCTTAGAGGTGTCACTGTACTTACCCAGGCACATAATGACCATGATAGCTCTCCAGAGACTCATTTGTTTCAATGGATCTGTGCTGGCTGCAGGGCTGCCTTCAGTTCCCAGCTATAACCAAAAAAACAAAGGGAGACAGTAAACAGCCCACAAACACAGAAATGTCTTTTCCCTAAAAATGATGGGGTAATTTAACTGGAAAGCAATGGGAAAAAAAAAAAAAAAAAAAAAAAAAAAAGAGAAACACAAAAAAAGAGAGCTCTGCTGTAATGGAAGAGACCAAAAAGCAGTGTCTTTAGACAGCCCATGAGGGGAACTCTTAAAACACCAGGGCAAAATTCTGCCTCAAGTGAATGCTGCTTTAACAGCCTTAACTATAATTACTACCTGTGACATTTATTGCAGTAGAAGTCCAAGCCTGTTTTGAGGCACAGATTTCACACATATAGATAAGATTCTAAAAAGTTTTTGTACAGATGTTTTAAACGCATTATTGCCTCTCATTTAAAAATATCTCAAAGGTCTTGGCAAAAATTTCATATAGTCCTGTGAGAACTGTTTGTCTGTGTAAGGAATTTTTCTGGTTCTGTATTGAGGAATGAATATTTACACACCACCACCAATAGACAGAAAGAGTTGGGAAAAAAAAATCTGGATTTAAGCTTATCATTCAAGTATGGCAAAAAAAAGACTTGTTAGTTTAGATTCAAGGTGCACTTGAAACCAGGTCACTCAGAGATTAGCAGGGTTAAGGCAGATCAGTTTCCAAAACCAGGGATGTGCAGTCATCTGCATCCATCCAGCTGCCTTTGACTCCTGAACAAGCTGCCGTGCAGCTGGATCTAACAGGGAGAGGGCCCTAGTGCAAGGCCAGAGTGAGCCCTAGGGATCTGTAGTGAAAAACTTTTATTAATGTCTCCTGAAATGGTTAAATAATCTAATTTGAAAGCCCATGTCCAATCATAACATTCGGCTATGCTGATAAAATGCACAAAAAATAAAATTGCATCACATGTAGACAGGCTGTTGCCAAGCTCCCTCTGTGTAAATGAGGTTACACTGGCAAAACAAGAATTTTGGTGCAAAAATGTCTATCCTCCAGACGGACAATTTAGCTATAGATGCAAAAAGTCATTTGTCAGAATAAGTGAGACCTGCACTAGAGGCCCTAGCCAACATATCTCACCCAGTGTGACTTTTGCAGTGCCAACTACCCCTAGGAGGATCTTTAAAAAACACTTATAAAAAAAAAATGATGGATTTAGGATGAGCAGAGATCAGGATCAGATTTGGAGGATACTTTTCTCTTTAAATTCTTCAAGGGGAAATGCAGTGAGCTCAGTATTAAAAGCAGGGAGCATGTCCTTGAAACATCTATTTTGCTGGCTGAAATCACATTTCATCAAAACACACACAAAAAGAAAAGTGATACCAGTTTTGAAAGCTTCATAGCCCACGTTCAGTGAAGTATGCAGGCACTTGCTTAATTTTATGCAAGTAAATGATTTTCTTGAAAGCCTCAGTATTTAACCACAAACTCAACTACCAGCTATGTGATACTTCTAAGAAATGGCATCTGCTTCCGTTGATGAAGACTTTTAATGGATGGAAGAAGGACACCGGAATGATATCAAGCTGGTTTAATTCCCTCTCATGAAGAGGATTTAAAATAACCAGGGCCATTTTTGTCAGCAGAAGATAGGTGCCCTCTCCAAGCCGAAGTCAAACAGCATCTCCCTCACAGAGCAAGGGGAAAGAAGAGTAATAGTGCTAAGAGAGCAAGCACAAGCTCAAAAAGGGGAGAGAGGTATTTAAATTGGTAAACCAAAAGAGGAGAGTGAATAAAGATACAGATTCTCAAATTACTTTTTAATTCCTTTTGTATGAAAACCTGTACATGCTCAGGAAATCAAGGAGAAGCACTTAAAGAGAAATCAGCTTCCTAAATAATTTAGAGAAACCTTTCCTGGACAACTGAGTAAGCTCCCAAATAGTCCAAGGTGGCTAGTGACAGCCCAGCAGGGATGTGGCTCCTTACCTTACATAGGCAGACAGGTGTGATAAAAGACCATTTTTATATCCCCTGTAAGGAAAAGTCAATGTTCATTTGTTTGGGAAGCCTCCTTGACGGAAGGCTTTATCAGCCATGAAATTAGCCCTTCATGCTCTTTTAAGCCAATAGGCCAGGATGGGGATGCCGGCTTCACCTGATGCTTGCACTTAGTTCTGATTAGCAGCCCCACATGGATTTCAAACAGCAGCCTCCTTAAACGCAGGCTGTAAAACTTCACTGGCTGCACTAAATCACCAGGGAGGCAAGAGATGGGGCTGGGGAAGAGAGAGGAGAAATAAACAGACACTAAAGCTACAACATTATTATCTGCTTTGGCAAGTGGCCACCAAAATTGCTCAATATACTGTAAACACACAAGCGCGCACATATATTCTGCCTGGCAAAGCAAAAAAAGCAGAAAAAGAAAATCGTCCTTAAACAACATGCTTAGTTCTCCTGGGCAAATAAGAAGTAAGCAGCTATATTTAGCAACAAAATAAAACTGCATTGGAAAGCCCTGGAGACCTATTATGGCAATGCCCTCTGCATCCCAGTGTTTAGAGGATACTTATTTGCTTGAGTATGAGCTAGGGACGCATAAAGTGCCACCAGGAACCCTGGATGAGCCTAGGATCCATCGGTTACCATGGGATGTGACCCGCACGTTGCAGTAGTGCCATCACGAGGGTCAGAGATTGACACTGACTGGATTAATGATCAACTGATCAATTATCTGGATCCATGGGAGTTTCCCATGTAACTCCCGACTTTACATGGGAAATCAGAAAAACAGTTTAATACAGAGTAAATTTCATCTCATCTAAATGAGTTTTTTTTTTAAATTTGCAATATTTTCAATCTGCAATACTGACGACTATCTGGACTAGCTCCATTTTGTTCTTCTTATGGTGCCTGAAGAGATGTAGGATTCTCTTTAAGGTGCAATTCTCCAGACTTATTTTCGGATTAACTGACTTGTGCTCTGAAAATGGTTCTTTCTGTCCACTAACTGTAAAGGAAACAGAGCAAATCCCATCCAGAGAGTCCAGTGACAGTGACAAAGTGAGCTTGATCCACATCCTCTACTGAGAAGGGTTGTTACAAAGTGTGGTATTTTTTGCAGTTTGCTTTAGACAATTATGCTGAGTAGAACAGAATGAATTTCTTTCAGATTATATTTGTAAAATAGGCTTTAAAATACCCCTCTCTCGGTCTTTAGTATCTTTACAGGAAATTTGCTTGGTCTGATTTAATTTCTCCTCCACATAACAAAAGTCTTCCCTGTAGAAGCAGTTCAGAACCTGGGACTTTACCAAAAGCAAATCTATAGCTTGGCTGTGCACTGATAGGATTGCATTTATAAATATAATGTAGTCAACTGGGTGGCATGAAACATGATGCACAAGGCATGGACTGAAATCTGGAAAGACTGAGTGATTCTTGGAATGACTGAACAGTTCCACATTTGTGGACTGCAGTAGATACAAGGTCAGCACCTTGAAAACCCAGTGGATAGCTCCCACGTAAACTAATTCTGGTACATCCAGACACCACGTGAAAGAATATGAGTGAGATATATATATATATACATATATATATATACGTATATATATAATACTCCCTGTGAGAGTGGGAGCCTGGTGCTACAGGACTAGTTCAACATCTCCCCTTTGCTTCTATGCCCCCAGGTGTTAAATTAGGATAATAATATTGCTTTGATCCTTCTCACCGTGATGTTGTGCCTATTAATTATTTAGCATGTGCAGAGACCTGGATAAATGCTAAGTTTTAATCAGGACTTGATGAGCTTGGGGAATGCAGCAAGGTCTGAGCAGGGGGTGAGATGTATTGATCCCATCTGCCTGGTGTAGGATCATCAGGATGGCATTGCCTCAGGACAGTCCCTTTTGGATAGCAGCTGTAGNACAGGGGTTGGAAGAGTGAGATGTATTGATCGGATCTGCCTGGTGTAGGATGGTGCAGATGGCATTGCCTCATGACAGTCCCTTTTGGATAGCAGCTGTAGCCCTCGGTAGTGTCATCCCTGGTCGTTTGGCTGCCTGATTCAGGACCCCTTCAGTCACCCTAGCAAATGTGACTCACCTCTGGCAAAGAGCTGCTCCACACTTCTGCTAGGAGGTGTTCAGTTTGAAGGAGCCTTCACCAACTCTTCTTGTCCCTAAAGCCTCAGAAAACCTCTTGCTGCCTAATCACCATGCCCATGATGACCTTTCTGTCTTTTTCTCCCTCTTTCCAGATGTTTGGGTTTATTTTCTTTGGGACCATCACAAACAATATAAACTACCATTCTGGGATGTCTTTTTGCTGCTACTCTTTTGCCCATGTCTGAGATTCTGGGATCAGTGATGTTGCATTAGGGAAAACTCTTCAAAATACAGTATAATTCTTTATGAAGTACAAAACCCAGTTATATAGGAAGTCAAGCAAAATATCCAAAGGTGGAAACTAGGAAATATGCATGAAACAAGTGGCTTCTGGTTGTGGGTAGAATAGAGAACACAGGGAAGGCAGAAGCATAACCCCCTGAATTAATAATAAATCCAAGCACTCAGAAATGTGTCTTTTAAACAACCTTTGATAATTGGCCTCTCTGTAGCATGTAGTGCACATCCTGAAATAATGGGATGGAAATCAGCATCAATCAACACAGCATGAAGCTCCTTCTTCTCCAGCAAAAACATCTCCTTGCTAAACACTGGTGGCTGTTTGTCCTAAATTTAACACCAATTAGGGCCTGATCCTCGGGTCTGCCTGAAGGGATGAATGTCCTCCACAGCTCTCCGAGTCTATCAAGACACACACAAATATCTTGGCACCTCTTTGAAGACATCCTTTAGAATCAGATTCTTAATAGTTTGATAGTCTCCGTGCTAACATTGCCGAAAGCATTAAATCAGATAAAGAATCAAAGGCATTCCTCTACATTTATATAGAACAAAACAGTGGCAACAACAGAAAAAGCGAAAAAAAATGCTCTTGCTCTGCTTCATGTGCGCATCTCTGGAGTCAGGAGATCTGCAGCAGAGATAAGAGGGGCTAATGAGAGGAAAGAGATGGCATTGTGGAGAGCAGGAGGAGAGAGCCTAAATACTGTTTAGATTCACTTCGTGTCAGAAAGACAAACTGGGCTAATTTTCTATGAACATCCCAGAGGGGAATTGAGTTTCATTTTATTTCTGCTTGTTCAGCTATGAAAAAAGAGCAGGTCTTCTAACTATTTCATACTTCTCTAGTGTAAAGCAGAAGGAAAGTTTCTCACATCCCACCAAGTCATCTCCCTCGACTGAAAATACAGGAGGAAGGCTGAGCTTTACAAGAACATATGGCATATTCTACCCTCTGTCCCAAGCAGTAGGCAAAACTTTGCCAAGTCTCTATCCACAACTCTGCACATCTTGTCCTTTCTCTCCAGTGCGATTTGAAATGACTTTGGTAAAAGTCAGTGCTAGTAACAGCAATGAGCAACTGCTCTAACTTTACCCTGGTCCTTTTTACACTCAGAGCAACCGACTGCACTAACGAGGAGGGTGGACCATGAGCAGATGCAAGCGGTGGAGCAAAGGAAAGGCCAGTTTACAAGCCCTACACAGTGAGAAAGGCTCAGACAGCAAAATTGCTATCAAGACATGAAGTAAAATAAGCTCCTCTGACTGTAGTTGGGATATGTGAACGTGCAGTGGTGTAAAGGGCTAAGAATACCTTCCATCCCCGCAGTCAGTGAGACACTGTGGTGGACACGAGGCATTCCCAGGAGAGCTCAGCTGTCACAGAGGAGAAGTCCTTCAAAAGCCAAGGTCTTCTCTCTGGGAAAGAGAGAGAAACGGCTCTGAGCAGCAGCTCATTATCTTGGCAGCTGATAAGGAGACTGAGTGTGCGCTCAGACCTCCTGTCTGCCCTCTTGGTGCTGACAGGGCTGAGAGCTGCGTCTGGCCGCCTATCGCCAACAGCCACCAGGGATTGCCAGGTCCTATACGAATGTTCAGGGTGAAGGATACAAGAAGATCGCCGCTTTTGAGAGGCAGCCAAAGCAAACCCCACTGAGGCCCCAAGCAGGGCATTTCTTCCCTTGTCTTGATACCACTTGATAAGTAGAAATCCACTTAAATCTATGAATTATAATTGTTATTCCAGAGCCACTGAAAACACAGAGTATTTCCCTCATTTCTTACCCTTCCCTAGGATCCTGTCATAGGTTTGGAATGCACACATATAAAATGTTTTGATTTTCTTAAGAGTCAGAATATTCAAAAGAAGGAAGTAGATGAACACTTCCCAGTAATAGTGTTTCAGATAATGCTGACATGATAAAATGCAGTTTCACAGTAACCAGCTGGGAAGTTTCACGGAAAAAAAATACTTAGATAAGGTCAAATGTCTAATTTTCAGTATGTCTGAAAATTTTTTGTTTGTTTTTCTATGTAATAGCAGGATTTGAAATAATGCCATTGAAGATAATGGATTTCTTTTCCTTTTGTCATGGTCAACTTTTATCTAAATTAAATGTTTAGACAAGCTTGAACTGAAACCTTCCCAGAATGTGATTTTCATAGCATGAGAAGAAATATCTGTAATGTCAATCAAAAACTTTTTACATATATGATAACAGTGATAAAAGAATAGCAGTAACATTGCTTTCGTCTCAGAACCTGTCTCAAGGACAAAAGGGACAGAAGATCATTATTGTCGGACAAGGGACATACACTAGTGTCCATTTGGTTCTAATTCTTGAAATACTAGCTCTGCTAACCGGCTGCATTAAATGTTCATGTTTATTAACTCTGTCTCTCTTTCTTTTGCTCCTGCTGCTTTCTGCCAAATCAAAGTTTCACTGGAGATTTTCCTCCAAGCAGCTATGTCCTAATGGGGATTTCCTTTTCACCAGGGATTAAATATTCAGTGTACTTCCCAGCTACACCTGGAATAGGAATCGCAATCCCTGCGCAATCCCTGCTGGGCTGAAGTTCACCACATTCATCAAAATACCACCATTCTGGCTGGCCTTCTACTGTCACAACTGGTCCTTAGCCAGCTCTTTCTTCTCCCAGGGCATGTCCATGAAACCAGTTTAGATCTTGCATCAACCTTGCAGTGGTTCTGCTTCTCTGGAGGCTTTCAAAAACTTGCCCAGGTTTAGTCAAGGGGACTCTAGCCCTTTGCAGTCCATACCTCTCCAATGAGGCTGCCCAGATGAGAAGCAGGAGATTGTAGTAGTCGGTGTAATGACGGTGCAGTGTTTACAGCAGATAACTGTTTATTAAGAAGTAATACAGAGCCCAGATTTAGGAGAGTAGTCAGCGAAGCCCATTGAAAACAAAATAATAAATAAAGAAAAGTAACAAAGGTGAAAAAAGAAGCAAAGGTCACATTCTATAGCTGTGCATTAAACTCTTTCCATTCTGTGTTTGAGTATCTTACAAGAGAAGTTTCCAAAGCAGATGGCAAGAGGTTGAACTTCACCCATGCTCCTGTACACAGGCCCCGGTGAGCTGGTTCCAACTTGCTTGTGGCACAATAACCCTCTGGGCATGGAAAATCCTGATCTATGACACATCTGGAGCAAGATCCAGCTGTGCCGGTGTGCAGGGCACGTGCATCTGGTCCTGAAGGCTGAAAGAGCAGTGTCCTGTCAGAAACACAGAGAAGCCCATTGTGTTTCTCACTAGGCTCATATCTCAGGCACTTGTAATAAATTACCTAAACAAGTTGGAAAAGAAAGAAAGAAAAAACAACGCAAGCAGCTCGAACTACAGTTTATAAAGTTGCTCAGCACAGCAGTATTTAAAGCTGTTCTTCATGATATGTCATTTTCAGATAAGTTAATAAAGAAATGTAGGAGAGAATCAATTTTTAGTAATCATTACCATGTACAGTAGAGAAACCTCCAGGCTATTCAGTTAATTCCAGACCATAATTATGACCCAGGAACAAATTGTATAAATCAGCATTTTTCTTATTTAACTATACAAATCAGATTCTGATCTTGAGTGCAAATCCAGAGTAGTATATTTCACAGCTCTTGCTGTCCTGGAAAATGGGCTCTCCAAGGATTCAAGCCCCTTGAGGCATAAACTGCACACACTTCCAATTCCAGAGAGATCACAATAATTATAGTAATTTTTAGCTCAACATGTTACAGTCCCCAAAGACACTCACTCTTCTTAACAGATTGCAAAATAGAAAAGGTGATATTTACCAGCGAAGTTATCAAATCTGCATGTGAGGTGGAAGACCACATTTAAAAAGACCCCAAAAGTTCAAATTGACTATTCCAGGCTGGAATCAAACTGGAGAAAGCTACCTGAAAGAAAGCTACACCTGGAGAAAGCTACACCAAAGAGAGAAGCAGAGTTTCCTACTCTGTGCAATGCTCTGTGTTACCAGTGTGGTGGGAAAGGAGAGGAAAAGGGAAAAGAGAAAGGGAAGGAAAAAGTTGCTACTGCTTGTAACACACACAGAAGCAGAATAGGACTTTCAAAAACAAAGAGAGGATTGTGACCAGGAGTTAATATATGGAAATCCATGACTTCTGCAAGTAAAATTTGGTATAGGAAAGAGAAATAATTCTAGCTAAAATGAGATTTGACCATAAAATAAAGCACACCAGATATCCAGCCAAGTTTCTAAACCAAAAAGTACCAGCTAAGCCTTCAGACTTTGTGGGGTTTATCTAAATTCCCAGAAAACCAGCATTTTTAATTTACAGTCATCTGAGGTTGTAAGTAATGTCATCCTTATACAAAATACATGACAAAGACACAGCAGTTAAAAAAGCTTAAACATGAAAAAGAATGAATCTAAGCAGTTTAAGCACTTTACATAAATATTCTATTGCCTTTATATTTCACGCATTCACCTACTGACAATATTGACATATGATACTTCACTATATACATTTCCAATAACAACTTTTACTCCACTATTTGAAATATACTCATGATGCTTTTCCATCCAGATTAATATACAGTTACACCGTTGACAGTCAAAGTATTTAATTTATTTAGATTTATACATATACTCAAAAAAAAAAAAGGAAAACATATCCATAAATTCTAGGCCTCTTCATTATGACTTAAGAGTAATAATAAAAACTTTGAGTACTTGGACTAGATAGTGGAAATGCTAGTCCATACAGCACCTGAATAGCAGAACAAGTCAATCAAAGCTCATTTTAGCTTCTCTTTCTTTCTTTCTTTCTTTTTT
>VWPW01027451.1:0-11759 GCA_013389825.1 Crypturellus undulatus
AATGTACTGAAATTCTGGCAGCATGTCATTCTGCACGGATCTGCAACAGATCTGGCAGCTTCAGCGACAATAAAACAGATAGAGAAATTCTCAAGAATGAGTGCAACCAATGCTATTCTGCATTAAGAGAAGACAGAATTGTGCTTTCAACAACACTTATTGATTGGAGTGATCATCATGGTGCTTCCACTCATGCTCTCTGCAGAAAAACAGGGCTTCTTTCCTTTTTACTTAATTTTTCTTCAGTAGAATAGGGATACAAAATGGACTTCGTAACTCTGAAGTTTGCAACATCACAAGGACCATGCAAAGTAACAGACACTGGCTTTCTGATATAATTTGCCTTTTTTTTAGAGAAAATGAAAAAGATGTATCCCATTAAAAAAGCAATGCAAACGTAGCACCAGCACCTGGTAACTCAGTGCCAAACAAATATGCAAATATGTAGCAAACAAAGAGTGTTTTGGTTTTTTGTTTGTTTGCTACTTTGATTCTTTTCCGTGTTTATCGATCAGAAATCCATGTAGAAAATGGAAATTCAGAATTCAGAACGACATTGGCCAACCTCTTTTGATCCAAAACTAAAACTGGAATATTTTGGAATGTTATTTATGAAATTTAACACAGACTGATTAAAACCTATTCTCTGAACTTAGAAGTCCACGATTAAATATCGCTCAGCTTCAGAAATTTCTACATGGCCATAGTATGTCGGGTACCCCCGCCCACAGTATCAAGTGTCTGAGAAGATCACTAATGGTATAACTATACCTATAACTGCATTTTAAGGGGTTCCTTTCCTGAAATAAGTATCCACAGCTTTGCAAGTAATAGCCCTTAATGAATTAACAGGCCTCATGGAGCATGCTGAGAAGTATTGTGGCTGCAGAACATTTTTTAGGGTGACATGATCAGGTTTGCATGATCAGAGTGTTTCCATAAACGGTTCTCTAAGCAATTTAAATCCTAAGATTTCAAAATTCCTGTATCACAGAATCACAGAATCCCAGAGTGGTTGAGGTTGGCAAGGATCTCCAGAGATCATCTAGTGCAACCCTCCTGCCCCAGCAGGGACACCCAGAGCACGGGGCACAGGGTGGCATCCAGGCGGGTTTGGAAGGTCTCCAGAGAAGGAGACTCTGCAAGGAGCCTCTCCGGGCAGCCTGTGCCAGGGCCTTGTCACCCTCACAGCAAAGAAGTTCTTCCTCACAGGGAGGCGGGACTGCCTGGCTTTCAACTTACACCAGTTAACTCCTCGTCCTGTCACCAGCTGCCACAGAGAAGAGCCTGGCCCCATCCTCCCTACTATCATCCTTCAGGTACTGGAACGTGTTGATCAGATCTCCTCTCAGCCTTCTCTACTCCAGACTAAAGAGGCCCAGCTCGCTTAGTCTTTCCTCATGTGATAGATGCTCCAGTCTCTTAATCATCTTTGTGGCTCCATGCTGGACCCTCTCTAGAAGCTCCATGACACTCTTGTGCTGGGGAGCCCAGAAATGCTCCCAGTACTCCAGGTGTGGCCTCCCCAGAGCTGAGCAGAGGGGCAGGATCCCCTCCCTCGACCTGCTGGCAATGCTCCTCCTCATGCAGCCAGGAGCCCATTGGCCTTCTTGGCCACAAGGGCACATTGCTACCTCATGGTTAGTCAGTTGTCCCAAATCCCTCTCTGCGGAGCTGTTTTCCAGCAGGCCAACACCTAATCTGTCCTGCTGTCTGGAGTTATTCCTCCCCAGGTGCAGGACCCTGCCCTGGTCCTTGTTGAACTTCATAAGGTTCCTCTCTGCCCAACTCTCCAATCTGTCCTGGTCCTTCCATAGGGCAGCACAGCCCTCGGGAAAGTCGGCCACTCCTACCAGTTTGGTGTTGTCTGCCGACTTGCTCAGGGTGAGCTCTGTGCCCTCGTCCAAGTCACTGATGAACAAGTTGAAGAGCACCAGGCCCTATACTGACCCCTGTGAGACACCACTGGCCACAGACCTGCAACCAGCCTCAACCCCATTTATCATCATCCTCTGGGCTCTGCTATCCAGCCAGTCCTCAATCCACCTCGCTGTCCACTCATCCAGTCCACACTTCCTAGGCTTTCCTATGAGGATGTTAAGGGAGACTGTGTTGAAAGCCTTGCTGAAGTCAAGGTAGACAACCTCCACAGCGCTTCCATCTTCCATCCAACTGGTCACCTCATTTTAGAAGGCTACCAGGTTCGTCAGACACAACTTCCCCTTGGTGAATCCATGCTGACTATATGAATACAGGAAATGAGAGAAAACGTACAGTTTTCTGGTAGCTCTGGAAGCTACCAGAATCTTCAATTGCCCAGGCACATAATGATATACGGAATAGAGTGGAAATTAAACTAAAGAGAATTTCCTACATTAGTGATAGGGAGGAGAGAAAGTTGTGATTTTAGGACTATGCAGCATCCAAAATCTCAAGTACTTGCTCATCTTCAAAGCTGAAGATTTCTGGAATGACCTAGTTTTGAGAAGGACAGGAAAAACAGCCACTATCGAGACACTTTAGTCCAGAATAAATCACGTGTGCATTCAGGACTTTCCTGAGAACTGCAGCGGTGTGGGAAAGGCTGATGCATCATCCCATATACATACCAAATCCCTGATTTTTGTTGCACCACTCATTATTGTCANCAGTGTCTGTCGAAATAGACCTCATAGATTTATATGACAAAAAGAAAATATGTGAGAGAGACCAATATTTAAACAATGGTAAGTGAAAATACAATACTAAAGTCCAAGGGGGAAAAAAAGACAAAAAACAAGCAATCATTCTTATCATAAACTCCAAAAAGAGCTGTTTTTTGCACAAAGAGTTCTTTCAAAGAATATCCAGGGTGTGAAGGATGCTTCTTTCATACAAGCATTAAAATTTTTATTTAAGCCATTTACCAGAAAAAGCAAGGTCTAAATTTCAGACTAAGAACAGGAATAGAGCAGCATGATTTTGGTAGTATCTTTTATTCAGAAAACACATTTTGTCAAAATAATATACATGGTTCTATAACAGCCAAAGAACAAGGGCATAGACAACACAGTGAAGTTATGTCCACAGAATTCTCATAAAAGTAATTTTTAAGGCCATGTCTGTTTGTAGCATTCTCTCCTTTTACTGACATTGCGCTCCAAACATTTCCAGATACAATCTGGCACTTATTCAATTATAAAATATACACAAGCAAACGAAGGAGCACTTGGGAATCATAGTATCCTGTGCTGCAGTGGAGTCTCCTCTGCATGCTGCCTCCAAAGTGAAGGTGCTGGGTCCCACGATGTCCTCAGCTCCTCCTTGTTGCTACATTCCAAGAAAAAGAATGAGGCCATGATTGGAGGATGCTAGTGCTGCCCCAAGAAACAAGACCCACTAGACCCAAATTCCCTGGCTCCAGGCCATGATGCCTAGTCTCTGTCCAGGGGCACTCCATAGAGATCCCCAAGGACCAGGAGGTACCACCCAAAAGCGTCCCTGGGATTCTCCTGCCTGTTCCATGTGCCCACATACACTCACCTGGCATGTGGCTGTTCACATCTACTGTGGTGGAAGTTCTCGGACACTGGACGTCCTCAATCGCTGCTCGTTGTTGCCATGCTCGTTCAGCATTCAAAGGAAAAAATAGTGAGGCCATGGGTGGAGGAAGCCAGTGCTGTTCCACAAGCAACAAGACCACCATCACCCAAAGAACCCAGCTCAAAAACCCCTACTGCTAACCTGCGCTGTAGCCAAGTCTGCCCTCCACACTCCAAACCTCGGGACATTCTGGAGAGCTGCTCACCAGTGTGCTCAGCCACCAGGCAAGAAAAACAAGAGGAGAGAGGCTATGTGAGGAGGATGCCAGTGATGCCTCACAAGAAACAAGACCCTCAGGACCCAAATTACCAGCCCCTAGGCCATGATGCCATTTCTTTGCTCTTGGGCACTCCATGGAGATCCATGAGGACCGGCTTGCACCAACTAAAGGACCAGGGGCTGCTCCCAAACCTCCCCAGTAACCACTATCCCCTTGGGATCTGCACATTACCTGTGCTCTGGCCAAGATGCCCTTGGGACACCAATCCTGATGTTGACACGCATGCTGAACCACACTGGCAGCAGGTATCAGGGGCAAAGACTGCAGTCACACTTAGCTGATGTGAAGAAGGAGCGAGGCTATCAGCATGTGCCAGCAGGGCACAGCCCGGAAAAAAATCACCTGTGACCCAAATTCATCTCTCCCAAGGAAATCCAGTCATGCTGCTCTGGGGGAGCACATCAAGATCCCAAGGCGTCAGGAGAGAGAACTCAAAGGCTGCTCACCTCTGCCACAGCACGTGCTGGACTCTCCTCCACACTGTCATGTCCTTGGCAGGTGCTCCCTACCGAGCTCGGCCACCAGGCAAGGAAAAAGGAGGTGCAAAGTTGTCAGTGGACGATGACGTTTTTCTCCCACACCAAACAAGATGCCCCTAACCCAACCAAGGAAGAAGCCCCCAGAACCCCAATTCCATGTCTCCAGGGGACTCCTCTACACTACCCTGGAGGACTTCATCAAAATCCAAAGGTACTAGGTAGGAGCACCCAAATGGGCCGTGGAGCCTCTCCCAAGCCTCCCCAGCATCCCCTGACGCATGGGTTCTGTCACGCACCTACTGATGTGCGCTGTGACCAAGTCCTCCCCATACACACTGATTCTTGGGATGTCCTTGGCAGCTGCTCCCCACCGTGCTCAGCCATCACGCAATGAAAAAGGAGGAGCAAAGCCATCAGCGGAGCATGCCACTGTTGCCCGCACACAAAGAAGCTCCTCCCAAAACCCAGTTTCCCCAGCCAGAGCCTGTGATGCCTGTGAGGCCAACAGCAGGTGCCAGTGGGACACAGGCCTCCAAGAAAAAACCCCACGCATCTCAAGACCCCTATGGCCGATAATACCGCTGCCCTTCTGATGGCCACCAGGCCCCAGAGAAACAATCTTCCCATGACCCAAATTCATCTGCCACAGGGAAATCCAGCCATGCTCCTCAGACCAACCCATCAAGCTCCTAAGGCAGCAGGTGGGAGCACCCAAAGGGCCCACAGGCCTCTGCCAAACCTCCCCAGCATCCTCTGACTCCGGGGTCCCTGCACGCACCTGCTGACCAAGTCCTGCCTGCACACATGGATCTTTGGGACGTCCTGAGCAGCTGCATCCCACCGTGCTCAGCCACCGGACAAGGAAAGAGGAGTGAGGCCGTGTGAGTGGAAAATGCCACTGCTGACCCACAGGAAACAAGACCCCCAAAACCCAAATTCTCTGGCCCAGGGCACTCTCTGGATATCCCCAATCACCCAGTGCCACCACCCAATGTTTCCTTTAGCGTGTCCCATACCTCCCCACAACCTCCTGCTTCTGAGGACCCACCCATGGACACTGCCCTGGGTTGTGGCCAAGCTTCCTTCAAAGGGGATCCTCACCTTCACACTGCTCGGCATCATTGCGGGACATCCCAGGGAGCTGCTCACAAGCACGCTCGGTCACCCGGTGAAGAGAAAGGAGGAACGAGACCATCAGTAGGTGCTATCACACCACACACTCCCAGGAATCAAGCCACCCACAGCTCCACACTCCCACATCCCCACAGCTCCCTCTTGCCTCCACTATGCAGGTCATCCTCAAGACCTTCAAGACTCCACTCAGGGCTATCGGCCAGGGATTCTTGGGTCTCTCCCAACTCTCCCAGGCCACCCTAACCCTCTAGGAAATTGTAAGGCTGCTCACCTCTGCCACAGCACATGTCCCTCCAAGAAACAGTGCAGCTGTGCTCTCCTCCACACCGTGATGTCCTTGGTAGCCGCTTTCCATCGAGCTCAGTCGCCAGGTAAGGAAAAAGGAGGAGCAAGGCCATCAGTGCAACAGTCCACTGCTGCCCTCACACACAAAAAGAAGCTCCCCCAAAGCTAAATTTCCCCAGCCACAGCCTGTGATGCCTGTGAGGCCAACAGCAGGTGCCAGTGGGACACAGACCCCCATGAAAGAAGACCCACACATCTCAAGACCCCCAGGAGCCACAAGCACCTCTGCCCTTCTGATGGCCTCCAGGCCTTGTAGAAACCAGTTTCCCATGACCCAAATTCATCTGCCGCAGGGAAATCCAGCCATGCTGCACTGGCCAACCCATCCAGCTCCTAAGGCACCAGGTGGCAGCACCCAAAGGGCCCACAGGCCTCTCCGAAGCCTCCCCAGCATCCCCTGATTCCTGGATCCCTACACACACCTGCTGCCCTGTGTGGTGACCAAATCTTCCCTGCACACATGGATCCTTGCGACGTCCTGGATAGCTGCACCCACCATGCTCGGTCACCGATCAAAGAAAAAGGAAGAGCGAGGCCGTCAGTGCAGCATGCCACTGCTGCCCTTACCCCAAAAATACCTTCCCCAGGCGTAAATTTCCCCAACCACAGCCTGTGATTCCTGTGAGGCCAACAGAAGTGCTGACCTCTGCCACAGCACACATCCCTCCACAAAACAAGGCTGGTGTTCTCCATTCTGTCATGTCCTTGGACGCTGCTTCCTCCCGTGCTCGGTCACCAGGCAAGGGAAAAGGAGGAACAAGGTCATCAGTGGACGATTCCACTGTTCCCACACACAAAACAAGATACCCCTTACCCAAAGACCCCAGAACCAAGAACCACCTCCCACTGTCCTGGGGGCCTCCATCGAGACCACAACCCCAGAGCTCCCTCTTGTCTCCCCGGTGGAGGACTTCATCAAGGCTCCCAGGGCTCCACTCAGGGCCACCCACAAAGGATCCTTGGGTCTCTCCCAGCTCTCCCAGGACTCCCTAACCCTCTAGGGACAAGACAAGGCTGCTCACCTCTGCCACAGCACACGGTGTATTCTCCTCCACACTGTCAGCTGCTGGGCAGATGCTTTTCATTGTGCTCGGGCATTGGGCAAGGAAAAAGGAGGAGCAAGGTTGTCAGTGGATGATGCCACTCTTCCCCCATACTAAACAAGATACCCCCAGCACCAAACACCCCAGCACCAAGAACTCCCTCCCACTGTCCTGGGGCCTCCATCCAGACCCCCCGAGGCAGCCAGGACGCACCACACAAAGGACCCCACAGCTGCTCACCTCTCGCGCAGCACAGGAGCCCTTCGCAAGCCAACGCTGCTGCCATCGCCTGGGCACCACCCAACTGCAGGGCGCGGGCAATCTTGGCAGCAGGGGCTACAGGATGCTCATATGGAGTGCAAAACAGAGCAGGGAAAAACAGGAAGGAGACCCTCAGCAGCTGCTGATGGGCTCAAGGAGCCCATGGAAGAAGCACCCCAGGACTCTAATTCCATGGCTCCAGGGGCTCCTCCACATTGCCTTGGGAGACTTCATCAAGATCCAAATGCACCAGGTAGGAGCATCCAAATGGGTCGTGGGGCCTCTCCCAAGCCTCCCCAGCTTCCCCTGACTCCTGGATCCCTACATGCACCTGCTGACCTGCACTGTGATTAAGTTCTGTGTGCACACACTGATCCTTGGGACGTCCTGGGCAGCTGCACACACCGTGCTCAGGCACCGGGAAGGGAAAAAGGAATGAGGCCATCAGTGGAGGATGCCAGTGCTGACCCACAAAGCAAGAGCACCAAACCCCACATTCCCCAGCCCTTCATTATGATGCCCTTCTTTCCTGGGGAACTCCATGCAGATCCTCAAGAAACAGGTGGCATCACTAAAAGGGTCCTTGGGCATCTCCCAAACCTCCCCATAATCTCCTGCTTCTGGGGCCACACACAAGGATGCTGCCCTGGGGTGTGGCCAAGCTTCCTTCAAACAGGATCCTCACCTTCACGCTGCTCCGCATCAGCGCGGGACATCCCAGGGAGCTGCTCACAACCACGCTCGGTCACCCGGTGAAGAGAAAGGAGGAACGAGGCCATCAGTAGGTGCTATCACACCACACACTTCCAGGAATCAAGACCCCCAGCATTCCCTAGAAGTGCCTCCTGCCCTCTGCCATAGCACGGGCTCTCCATGTGCCAGCACTGTTGGGCTCTGCCCCACCACCATGTCCCCGTCACCTCTGCCCCCATGACCAGGGAGAGCTCAACATCCCTCCTGGCTCACGGCTCATTTGGGCATCGCACCTTGGTCTGCTCCCCCGGACACCGTCCCTGCAACCCAAGCAGGCTCCGTCTGTGCCAGATGGAACTTAGAACTCACTGCCACCGGGCAACGGTGACAATGGCCTCAGCTACGGTCACCATCACAATGGAACACCTCTCCTGTCACGAGAGGCCTAGCCAGTCCCACACTCTTGTCTATAGAGGTTATGGATTTGCTTGTTGTTTTGGGCTCTGCAGCCAGTCCCTTGTTGGTCTTTAAGGCCTCTCCTCAAAAATCCAGGGTATAAGAAACTGTTGAAAGTAACCAAATTAATCAAATTAACACAGAGAGAACACAGGGGACCAGATTCTTGCAGGATTCTTGTGCACTTTTCAGTACTGCTCACATAGAAAAGGTCTGTAGATTTTCCTTGGTTTCCTGTAGTAGAGTTGCATTGAAATCAGCGTTAAAAACTTAAAGTGCAAGTACATCTCCCATGTGGTAGTGACATTTAGTCTGTGCATTATTTACTAGGAACAAATCATTTCAGGAAAAAAAATCTTAAAATTGGACATTGTCTGCACATTTCCCTGTGCTCCTGGAAAAGCCTCATGACTTGCATCTATAAACATCCCTCTGTCTGCAGGAGTTGACATCTGGAAAGAACATCCAACAGTGGAAGCGATAATGAAAATGTCACAGACCAGAAATACGTCCACTCAGCAGGAAACGCTTAGGTTCATCAAGGCAGAGAAGCCAAAAGGCAAAGAAACCCTAAAAGTAAACTGTTCAGAATTTTTCTAAATTTTACACACGTGTTAAAGGAAATTTTGATTGAAAACCTTCATTGTTTTTAGGAGCTCCAATGAAGTCACATAACACAGAGTTAAGATTTTTTTTGATTAGCATTGTAAGCTTTATTTTATTTAAAATAAATTACTTTTTGATATAAAGACTCTTTCTTTTGAGCCTCGCACCTTGGTCTCGAAGGGACAGGCTCTGGAGATCTCGAAGGAAAGGGCTCAGGAGAGGACTCGCGCCGGAGCTCCTGGTCTAGAGGCGAGGAACTGCGGCCAGAGCCGCCAAACGAGCAAGCATAGAGCGCGAGAGGCAGCCCGGGCCGCGACCCCCATGCGGGCAGTGCTGAGCTCGGGCCCAGAGGCGGCTCTGACTCAGCGGGGGCGGAGCCGGCAGGGCAGGCGGGATCTCAAAAGCTGCCCCCAGGGAGCGCGGGGGACCAGAGCTGGCAAACAGTCCGGGCGGCGCTGCAGACAGGGCGTGGTGCGGCAGTTTGCGCAGCAGTTGGCACAGGCATTGGGTGCAGGAAGGTGCAGGGAGTCTTCTCCCAGGTGTGTGAGGAATTCTCTCCATACTCTGCCAGCAACAGAAGTGGAGAGCTATTCTCTTAACTTAGAAGTCCATGGTTAAATTTAGCTCAGCTTCAGAAATTTCTACATGGCCATAGTGTGTTGGGTACCCCCACTCCACAGTATCAAGTGTCTAAGAAGATCACTAATGGTATGACTATGCCTATAACTTCATTTCAAGGTTCTCCTTACCTGAAATAAGTATCCACAGCTTTGCAAGTAATAGCCCTTAATGAATTAACAGGCCTCATGGAACATGCTGAGAAGCATTGTGGCTGCAAAACAATTTTTAGGGAGACAATCAATTTTGCATGATCACAGTGTTTCCATAAGTGGTTTTCTAAGCAATCTAAATCCTAAGATTCAAAATTCCTGTATCACAGAATGACAGAGTGGTTGAGGTTGGCAGGGACCTCTTGAGATCATCTAGTCAAACCCTCCGGCTCCAGCAGGGACACCCAGAGCACGGGGCACAGGGTGGCATCCAGGCAAGTTTGGAAGGTCTCCAGAGAAGGAGCCTCCACAGCCTCTCTGGGCAGCCCATTCCAGGGCCCTGTCACCCTCACAGCAAAGACGTTCTTCCTCACAGGGATGTGGAACTGCCTGGCTTTCTGCTTACACCCGTTACTCCTCGTCCTGTCACTAGCTGCCACAGAGAAGAACCTGGTCCCATCCTCCCTACTATCATCCCTCACGTACTTGAACATCTTGATCAAATCTGCTCTCAGTCCTCTCTTCTCCAGACTAGACAGGCCCAGCTCACTTACGCTTTCCTCATACAATAGATGCTCCAGTCCCTTAATCATCTTTGTTGCTCTATGCTGGACCCTCTCTAAAAGTTCCCTGTCCCTCTAGTCCTGGGGAGCCCAGAACTGCACCCAATACTCCAGATGCATCCCCAGAGCTGAGCAGAGGGGCAGGATCCCCTCCCTCGACCTGCTGGCAACGCTCCTCCTCATGCAGCCAGGAGCCCATTGGCCTTCTTGGCCACAAGGGCACATTGCTGCTCCTGGTTAACCAGTTGTCAACCAGGACTCCCAAATGCCTTTCCGCAGAGCTGCTTTCCAGCAGGTCAACCCCTAATCTGTCCTGGTGCCTGGGGTTATTCCTCCCCAGGTGCAGGACCCTGTCCTTGTCCTTGTTGAACCTCATAAGGTTCCTCTCTGCCCAACTCTCCATCCTGTCTAGGTCCCTCTGAATGGCAGCACAGCCCTTGGGAGAGTCGGCCATTCCTCCCAGTTTGGTGTCATCTGCAGACTTGCTCAGGGTGAGCTCTGTGCCCTCGTCCAAGTCACTGATGAACAAGTTGAGGAGCACCGGGCCCTGTGCTGACCCCTGTGAGACACCGCTGGCCACAGACCTGCAACCAGCCTCAGCCCCATTTATCACCATCCTCTGGGCTCTGCTATCCAGCCAATCCTCATTCCACCTCACTGTCCACTCATCCAGTCCACACTTCCTAAGCTTTCCTAGGAGGATGTTATGGGAGACTGTGTAGAGAGTCTTGCTGAAGTCAAGGTAGACAACTTCCACGGCTCTCCCATCTTCCATCCAGCCGGTCACCTCATTATAGAAGGCTACTATGTTCGTCAGACACAACTTCCCCTTGGTGAATCCATGCTGAATATGTGAATACAGGAAATGAGAGGAAAAGTACAAAGCTTTCTGGTAGCTCTGGAAGCCTCACGCTTTATAGCTATGTGCAAAAATACGCAAAATTTTCCTTGTCAAAAGTGAACCCAATCTTCAATTGCCCAGGCACATAATGATATACAGAATAAAGTGGAAAAAAACTAAAGAGAATTTCTTACATTAGTGATAGGGAGGAGAGAAAGTTGCGATTTTAGGACTATGCAGCATCCAAAATCTCAAGTACTTGCTCATCTTCAAAGCTGAAAATTTCTGGAATGACCTAGTTTTGAGAAGGACAGGAAAAACAGCCACTATCGAGACACTTTAATCCAGAATAAATCACGTGTGCATTCAGGACTTTCCTGAGAACTGCAGCGGTGTGGGAAAGGCTGATGCATCATCCCATATACATACCAAATCCCTGATTTTTGTTGCACCACTCATTATTGTCACACAGTGTCTGTCGAAAGAGACCTCATAGATTTATATGACAAAAAGAAAATATGTGAGAGAGACCAATGTTTAAACGATGGTAAGTGAAAATCCAATACTAAAGTCCAAGGGGAAAAAAAAAGACAAAAAACCAAACACTCATTCTTATTGTAAAATCCAAAAAGAGCTATTTTTTGCACAATGAGTTCTTTCAAAGCATGTCCAGGCTGCGCTGTAGCCAAATCTGCCCTCCACACTC
>VWPW01027470.1:6167-54924 GCA_013389825.1 Crypturellus undulatus
ATGCAGAGATGCTCACATCGATTTTAGGAACATCTGCTGTAATAAAAAAAAAAGCATGGCATATATTCCATAGCTTGCCATGCAATCCTCCTGTGGCAAATAACTGAATATAAGATAAATCTGACAAACCTAATAAACTACAGCAAAGCCAGGAATAATAATAATGTAACTCTGCTTTTAAGGGATAAAACATGAAGGTCACTTTGTGGCTAATTGCAAAAGTTGCAACCCAAAACATCACAAGCTATTGTGTGACTGTAATTTTAACTTCATGCTCAGTCGGATCACATCAGCGGAGTGAGGCTGGATGACCTTCTGCTGGTTGGCCAGGATCTCAAACAATAGGCCTAGGTGGCCCTTGTTAGACCTTCTGGGGCCGTGGCCATTAAGGCCCCTTTCTGCTAAGGAGGCATCAGGCAGTAATTGCCCATTGAAGCTACATCACCAAGAAGTGAATTCTGGTATCTGACAACAAAGGCAAACATTTGAATTAAAGGAGTTAAAGGCAATTTAGTAATTAGGGATATATCTTAGCAGGGAGAATTAGTGAGGATGTATGTTGAAGAATGCTTTAAGATTTGTACGTGGATAAAATTTGGGTAGTGAGTTGCCCAGAACTAACCTGTCAGAATAAATGCAGACATTTTCATGCCCCAGCTCCTCTAGGCCTATCTAAAAAACTTGGAGAGACTGTACACAAACAGAAAATTTTCATAGAATCCGTGTGCACTCAATATAATAAATATTGGATGAACAGTCCACCTCTGCTTCTGTCTTTCACCCCTGTGACCCCTCTGACCCTTTAGAAAAAATAAAGTCAAGTCATATTTTCCTTCAGTTCTTACAGAATGTACTCTGTACAGTATGGGCATAAGGGTTAGCATATATCTAATAGATAGCTGAATGTGTCAGATAGATGAATCAGCCTTCTGTGACCTGATGCTATACTGAATTATTAGATTATATGATATAAAATGTTCAGACATCCAAGGAGTTTTTGACTATTCCGTAGGAGCAGCAAAGGATGCGAGAAGTCTTTTGTCATTACTACCTTCTACAAAAAATATGAAGGCAGGGAAGGTGGGAATGATAGGGTACACTTATTTTGTTGTGCTCTACCTAGAAAATAGGGAGCATTAGTTCTATGACACATGTCTTTTGGAGTTGCCCATAAACAGCCCTGCAGATAGCCAGTGATGCCAGCAACACAGTGATCAATTTTTATTCAGAGCATTCCCATTCCACAAACAGTTCAGAAGTCATGAAGACAGCTTAGTGAGCTGTCAGCTAATAAAAGGCTGATCAATTTTTTTGACACATTGTTTATATACCGTTATGTGCATTAAAGGTGCTATTTTCCGTGGTTGTTTTAGCAAGAACACCTGGCTTCCAAATGATAGTTGGTTCTGTGTGCCCAACTTAGGAATTTCCTGCAGCATCAGGTTTATATCTGCAAAACTGCTTGGGTTTGTTTGTTTGTTTTTCTTTTGTGTGTCATTAACTTGCTTGTAGAGCATATAAATATCCCTATATTCTGCATGAAGCATAACTTGTCAGAGGGACGGTGTAGCTACCTGAACAGCTGAAACTCAAGGCACTCTGAAGACAAGAAGCCTGAACCAGATAATCAGTCTCTTGGTGAGTTTGTGATGCAGTTTCCACCTGTCTGCTACAACAGGGTCCTGTTGGGTGCAGCAAAACATTAAACATGTGCCCAGATTTAAGGAACGTAGAAAGCCAGGTAGAAGCAAAAGAACAACATTTACTTAATTATGAGTGTCGCATATAGGACTGAAAGCTTGCTCCAAAATAAAGACTCACCAGGTAACTCAATATATGACTTTTTAAGAGAAAAAGGAGAAAATGTTTCATCGGGCAATATGAAATCCGGGACAAGGTGCCTGCAGGGAGCAGAGGCAGTGCAGTGGGTCCTGCCAGGCCGCCGCGGTGGGGCAGGCACTCCTGCAGGCACTCTCGGGGGCGAGCGAGGCGCCTTTCGCCTGCCACGGCTTCCCCGTGTCCCGCGCGCGAGCTCAGAGTGCGCGGCTGGCTACGGTATGGAAACGGAGTCAGACCCGAGGTTGAGTAACAGTGAAAAAATGTATGTGAAATAATGCTGAGGGATGCACAACTTTAATTCTTTGCCCAAATATCAAATTGGTTCAAAAAAAGCATTTCAAGGCACATTCAGATGGTGCAAAAATGTAGTAGGTAGGTGGGAACAAGGATGAAATGGAAATATTTAACATTCATTTCTGATAGAAGCTTTCTGTGAAGTGCAGGAAAATCCTCAGACTTAGTTTTTCAAAAAAAAAAAAGAAGGAGGAAGAGAATTGGATGCCTTTTTTTCTGTTTAATCAAATACAGACTTTTAAAAGACACATTTTTTTGTCACCCTCTTTGGCTAATAATTTCAGAATTAGTCTTAATTTTTTAGAATTAGCCTCATTGCTCTCTGCTGCCCGCCTTGCTCCGGGGTCCTATTGTGGAAGGGATCTTTGTGTGACGCAGGTAGTGCCCCGAGTGTTTGATCTTTGACCTCCCCTCCAAGGCTGTTTTATGTAGAAAAGCCCCGTGATTATTGCCATTACTTTCTTTAACCTACTTTTTCACCTTGAAGTGTAAAGGGTCACAGCTAGGGCCTGGCTCTTATTACAGTCTTTAGAAGAGGCAGAGACTATGAAAAGAACTCTGTTTTTATTTCCTAGGAATTATGGCTTTCAAGTCTTTGAATTCCACGCAGATAATTACTGTTTTGGCCACCTTTTTGTCTGATATTTGATGCGGTTGAGTGGAATAAATTACCTATCTAACAAGGAGGGTTAATTGGTAGTTGCAAGCCAATGTGCGTGCTCTCCGCTAGCTCCCTTTTTATTTTTTTTAAACCCTTATGTGAACTATCGCCATGTAGAAGGCCGTGTTGTTTTAACCCTTCCCCTCGTAACACCGACTGTGCGGGACTATTTAGTTTTGATTATCATAAACCTGGCTGGGATTTAAAACATTTATGTGCCTATAGCCATGAGATTCGCAATAAGCTGGGCCTGTCCATACGCACTTTGGATAACTAAATATTCCTTAAGATAGGCTCGCCACCTTACACATGTCCCTGCCAGGACTTGCCGAAAAGAGCCAAATGGCCCGATTCGCCCCAACGTGCAGGGCATCACAGTAAGGCCCACAGTTGTCATCTCCCCACGCTAACCCCAGGTGCTGTGACAGCCTGGAGACTCATGTCCCTGTCCTGTTAATTGAATGCCACCTCAGGAAGCTTGCCAGATTTCAAACTGAGTGCTGAAGTTTCCCTAAAGTAACTATACTGTCAGGACTGCCTCCTACAGACCTGCTCCACAGAATTTCCTTGAAACAAACCTGCTGGCCTTTTTTTTTTTTTAACTAAGTAAGTGGGAAATAAGTGCAAGTGCTTCAGAGAGGTAAAACATCAGTGCCAGCATTTACAGATAATTGTTTCATGTGCATGAAGCTTTTTAAGAGTATAACTCAAGGCACAATTACCTCAAGTAGCTTAGTACATGCCATGGAGCATAAGATATGTGTGTCAAAAATGCATTTGGGAGGTATCCCGCAGATTGCATCACTGTCGTCCTTACCTAATACAGTTGTATTTAGCAAGCACCTGGCACGGGAAGGACGGCCAACACGCGATGACTTTCATGTTCACAAAATGAAAGATGTCTCACACTTGGGTGTTCTAATAACTGTGATATTATTATAACAATTATACCATTTAATATATAGGATTAGTCCTTCTGATAGTGCCATTAGCCATCACTCTACCCGATAATAGGTGGCTTCATCTTTGTTATGACATGATCTTTCCTACTGTTTATTGACTTTTCAATGCAAGGGGGAGGGAACATTCCCAGCCCCCCAAACCTTTAAGAAGCTACTGTAAAGCTGTGGTTTTATTCTCAGCTGGAATGTTTAGAAACCCTCAGAGCTAAATACCTCGGTGTACTGCTTAAACACCAACAACAGCCTTATGGGGCCTTACTCGACTTTCAACACATCTTTTTTTGTCAAGAATATTGCATTCTACCGCAATTCTGTAGGCTAACCCTGGGCTCGCATTAAATATACCAGCTTCATTGAAGCTTACTGAATTGAACTGAGTTGCTTTTTGTTTTATTCTCTCTTTACTTCACCCCCGACTGAGACTGGACAGCCTTTCTTCTAGTGGAGCGTGCTTTAAAGTGTCCCAAAGAAGAGAAGGGGGTGGAGAGGCTGGGGGAAGGGGGCGAGCGAACCAAAAGGTGCAGCTTAGGCCCATAATTAGTCTTGATCCTTAGAGTCTAAAATATTTTAACGCCAGGTTTCTGATTGCAGGGCTGCAAAGTGGATTTGGGAATGCAGAAAAGTAATTAGGTCTGTGCATTGAAGTGTGGAGAGCATTTAAAAGTGAATGGGTGGTTACTACATTCTTGGCAGGCTGTTTTTTATCTTTTCATGCTCCGCTGTTGTTAGAGATGATGGGTTTATTGCAGTTTTAGCACTTTGGAGGTGGCTGTGTTTTTCTTATACCGAGCCTTTCGCTTTCTGCCTCTTAGAGGAATACTTAGAGGTGGCAGAAGGAAAACACAAAATCATAAAAATAACGTGAGCCTGAAATTCCCTCCCAAATAGTGCTTGCAGAATCAGAGCAGGCAGGAATAAACCCCGGCGCTGCAACAGGCAAAGAATCCAGGTTTAATTAATGACTCATTCTGTGTAGAACCAGCTGGAGACAAAGGTCCCCCCAAGGAGAGGAAAAGCAAAACATCTGATTCCCTGTCCCGGTCCATTCACACAGGCAAAGGGGCAGGCAGAAAGGGCCGCGGCCTCGAAGGCGCCCGTAACTCGCGCCGCGGCCCTGAATGCAGATGAAACGTGCGCGCAAATGGGGTGGCCGCGCTCGGAGGGGTTTGCGGCGGCTGCAGCTGCGGGCCCATCGCCATCAAAAGGAGGGGGAGAAAAGGCCACCGCTTTTTTGTTGGTGTCGTGTTTGTCGCTCCAAGGCTCGCTGGGGCTGACCTGAAATGGGAGCAACTTTGAGCTTCAAAAATAAAAGGCTCTAAAAATGAGAGAGGAAACTGTGTTTTGGAGAGCTTCCTAAGGGGGAAATAGGTTCTCCAGAGCTCGCTGGCTGCTGCCATAATTGTAGGCTGCTGCATTAAAAAGCTATGACAGAAATAGGAAGAAACAGAGGGCCATAGGAAAATACGGGAAGGGCACTTATTAGCTCAGAGAAATTGCTTAAAATATTGGGAGAGATCTGCTGAGATATAAGGAGAAGAGCACATGGAAAGAGTACAATAGAAATCTGATAAACGGATAACCTTAGAGTACCATAACTGCTTTTTTTAATCATAGGTTTTCTTTTAACCAATTCAAAATTCTTTGCCAGGGACTTGTCTATTCTGTGGAAATATTTTAGGTTTCTTTGTTTTGTTTTTTTAATCAATTTTTAACTGATCTACTCTTTTATTTGGATTACCTTGAAGATTTCATTTCATGTTTGGGTACACTAGATGCTTTTTCTCATAAAAGCTTAGCTTCATTTCCAGATAGGCTTTTAAAGGGTATCTAGTATGTTTTCCTTCTGTTTAGTCTGGTGCTTGGGAATTGTGTTATTTTAATTGGCTGTTTCTAGTTGCAAATATTTGTTTAAGTGATCTCTTGTGTTTGAGAATGTATGGTAAAAAGGGTTCGGCTCCCCCAGATATCTCTTACAGTTGTGGCTGGAGGAGAAGTGATGCTTTTAAAGGTACCCAGAGCAGATGAATGGAACTGAGGCAGAGAGAGCTCCGTGTCATTTTGGTTTTGCCTGTGCCCCTTGGTGGCTTCAAACTGTGTCAATCTGCCACTGCCTAGTGGTCAATCTGCCTCCTGACTAGTGAGTCAGGATGTCTTCGCCAGGGTGGCATCCACTGGGTGATGCTGGAAAACAATATTTCCATTTTCTTTGAAACACTTGTGCTTCTAAAGTTCTCCTATACTTCTTGCGATTGACTGCAGTGACATTTCTGAATCCTGTATGTATCTTCTGTATTGCAAATGCGGCTTCTGGAAGTGCTGAGCCCTGTGAAGCGGGTCCCAGGCATGACGTTTAAGCACCGATGAAACAAGAGACAACACTTCTGGCTGAGAACTCGGTTTTGGAGAGTGCTGTGTTTGAGAAGACCCAAGCGAAGTGCAGGAATAACAGGAAAAGGTTAAAAAAACATAGCAGCATCTCAGCCATCAGTTTTGCAGTGAATAAAAGATGGGAAGTGGCCTGCCGGGCGGCCGCGGCATCAGTAGGGCGCGCGCACAGGCAGAGAGTTCTGCACTTCATGAAGAGGCCCCACGTCTCTTGAGAGCTTCCTCTGGTTTTGTGAAGCCCGGGGTTCTCTTCATGGGCTGCATTTGAAGCCTGTCTCCCCAGTAGAGGAGCAAGCAAGCATGCTGGTTCGCCCTTGAGTTGACAGGAGTGTTTGGGGCATGAGAGTTAAAAATAATGCTGAGCGAATGGCAGTGTAGAAGGAAGAGCTGGGCAAGCTGATCAGTAGTGCGGGTGACCCCAGACAAAATCCTCCTTGCCTGACTTCTGATCTCACCTAACAAGTCAGTGTTTACTGGCCTACAGCACATTAGTACTTCAGAATATCCTGCTTTATATATAATTGAACTGTTCAGGAATCACTACGTTAAGTCTTTTTGTTGATCTGTGAACTGCATCCTCATGTACTTGATGGCAGATTACCGATATGTAGGATGCCAGGTAAAATTCATAGGTAGCTAGGCTCCTGGGCTTCAAAATAATAGTAGTAGTAGTAATAGTGATGATAATAATAATAATAACAGTAGCAGAACAGCCAAACTTGCTATTTCTATGCTGTTTTTCTCACGCAGGCCTTAGAGCACTGTAGGTGCCACCAATTTATTCTGTTAAAGTGGCAGCAATGGAGCGCTCTAGCAGGTCTGTGATTTTGTAAGGAAGAAGTTAGTACAAATTACAACCCTGAAATCAGTTCCCTGAATTGTGGGAGTTGAGCCAAATTTTGCGATTCACTCGTATTTGGGGAGGGAGAAGGATGTGGTGATGCAGCAACTTGAGGGGAGCGCTGAAGTGAACATCTTGGCTGGGCTTTCTGATGCTGACACTGCAGAATGGAAACGATCTCAGAACCAGCTGGGCTGACCTGGGGCAAGCCTGTGCGTGCTCCAAAACCAGCCTGTGCGCGGAGAGAAAAACAAGAGTCTGCAAGGAGGCTGAAAACTGGTGGGCCATTAAAGCGAGAGACTCAGGAGCAAGGAAAGAAATTAAACCAGAATGCAGTCCTAGAGGAAAGGACACTTTCTTTCTCACAAGCGACCAGGATGATGTAGCATGTGTTAAAACTTGTTCAACATTCTCCAGGCAGCACATCAGTAGAAGCTGGAAGTAGAAGGAAGAGATTATAAAAAAAAAAAAAAAAAGTTTTTTAAAATGATAAGAACACAAAAAAAGTGTCCGTTTAGAAGTTTTTAGAAAGCTTATGCCGTATGTTTTAATAAAAGTCTGCACAGATGCTTTGCTCTCTTGACAAGTGCTTGGTGGTATGAAAGGTTCTACCATTTTTATGTAGAAAAAAAAAAGGCACTTAATATCTTGAAAGATATCAAAGAAGTAGCTCTTCTTCAGAGCCTGCCTTCAGTTCTATGCCTGTATTGGCAGGCCCAGTAATTGGCAAGCCACACACTCGCCAAACAAAATAGTGTACTGGTGTCATCTTTTGCAACAGTGGATGTGCAAGAGAGATCAACGTCCTGCTCAGTAGTGTAGGTCGAGGATACAAACAGATGACTTAAAGGCAAAATTCTTGTTATTGGATTTTTTTTCCAAGGTTAAGAATCCAAACCTAGAGCCTGATTTTCTTTTAACTTCAAAATTAAAAAAATATCTCCTAAACAAAGCGTGGAGTGTTATCTTACCTTTAACATGACACTAAATGTCACTGTAGGATAGTATTGCTAAATGAAACACACATTTGAATGTAAGTCCTGTTTTGCAACCAGCTATTTCCAAATAATAGCCAGTTTTAAATTCTTCAATATACTTATTTATAGAACTTTGTGCATCATGACATGTTAAAAGTGAGCGGTGTTAAAATGAAATAGGCTTAGCAATGAGGAACTTCAAAGTGATGGACTAGTTAAGGAAATGGTACCTATTTTCATAATGAAAGCAAGTACTGAGTTTAAAAATCCTACAATCCTTGTTAGCTTATGCAAACTGTGAAACATTTTTGAATGGTGCTGTAGTTATTTTCTGCTACTTATTGTTTGATTTACTTTCTTCTATAAAAGCGCAGATGTGGACTGGGCTCTGAAATTATCTCCAGAAATGTTGGGAGATGGAAAATATTTAATTATACAATTGTATGTTGGTGTAGAAGTTGTGTTTGTAATGGGGTCAAAATAGAGCTAAAACTTCCAAGAAGCCACACGTTTCCCATAATTAAAGAATTTTGCATATCATCTAGGCATGAATCTTAACATTTATTATTATTCCTTTGTGCAATCCCATAGATTTGCTTGAAACTCCCATAATCATGACAGATTGGTTACCCTTGCAAATTCTGTTACAGCATCAATTGAATATTATCTGCAAAATGATCATCATCAGGTAATAGTAACCGAAAAATCTGAAAATAAAAAAGAATATATCTTTCCACTCTTGCTTTTAGCTATTTCTTCAACCTGACAGTTGAAAGAAAATCAAGTTTCATTGATGACTGTCATTAGCCTAGGATGGCTGAATCGCAGTTTTGTGACAAGTTTCACAGAAGTCCCCCAGAGAACTTCTATTTTCACTAAGATGCAGAACCTGAAAAAAATATCTTCTCACTCTTTTTATTTTCTATCCCTGCTCAGCAATTCTCTGAGTCCCATGAGAATCTCCCTGGTTTCTTCTGTCAAAATCTTGGGAATATGCTCTTCTTTGCCTTTTTTTTTTTGACTTCTTCACATGAAGGGTGCTATGTAAGTGCAAAGCATGATTATTTCTCTAAGAGATGTGAATGGAAGTTCCAGAAGACTTTTAGAGCTCAAGCTTTTCCTAAGGATTTCGTTGGGACAAATGAAATATTGTTTTTTCCTTCTCTCTGTAAGAAAGCAACCACACAAATAAGGTGGTGATTCCCACATCCTCCTGCATCTGCAAATACTACTAATTATGAAATAAGAAAATTAAATTTCCTATGATTTGTTCAAATCCAGATTTAGTGAAAACAGGCAAATACAGGTGGCACTAAAGGGCATACTATAATTAAATTTTTGTATCAGTAATCAGTGTGACAGGGACTTTGCTACTGGAAATCAATAAATCAGGATAAGTATCTTCCTATAGAATATGCTGGCACCCAAGTACTCAAAGGGCAGTGACAAACCGCTCCCTTTCTGGACCTGCTGTATTTCTGGCAGTATCCCTGGACTTGACGCTTTCTTGACCACATTCTTAAATCTCACAGAAATCACTGCATTTTAAACATGCTTAAAACCGAGGAGGTTTTAACACTTTTTGGAGAAAAGACAGGTCTAGGTGCATGCTTAACTGAGAAAAGACAGGTCTAGGTGCACGCTTAACTGCTTTTTCTGAACTAATCATGAATCTGGCTAATGAGATGATTTCATTGCTGAGGAGAGACACAAAACTGAGCCAGTGAGGGAGAAGCTGCATTTCATCTGCATACAGCCGTGATGATCAGCTTAACAGTCCATGTGCTGCAGGGCTGTCTGGGGGTAGTTTGTATGTTATCTGAAAAACACTGCGTAGAAGTCAGCCAACAGAAAAGTGCGCTGACCTACTGTCTCCTTAAGCGTCACATCTGCTCTTCTTTCCCCTCTTGATCCATTTCACTCGGGTACTGTTTTCACTGCATCAAAAAAAATACCATCAGAATGTGGTGAAACCCCACAAGACATTATAATTTTTACTTTTCAAAAATTCTTGTGCCAGATCATGCCTTTATTGACACTAGCATATGTCATGACTAAGAATTAAGTGCTTGGCATTTGTGCTGAATGGAAACACAGTGCTCAGGATCAAGTTCACTAGCATTAA
Organism: Crypturellus undulatus; assembly: GCA_013389825.1. NCBI lineage: Eukaryota > Metazoa > Chordata > Aves > Tinamiformes > Tinamidae > Crypturellus > Crypturellus undulatus. The sequence continues at coordinate 16,252 of VWPW01027470.1, forward strand.
GACTTTTAGCAGACGTCTTTTTTTAATCATGTGTTTGACAGTTCAGTGGCAAAATCTTTAAGAAATGTGTATAAGAGCTGGGATTGATAAGGTACATCTAAAGCAAACCGGTTTATTTGCTTTAATGTAATTGTTATTGCCCTTGTCAGAGCTAGCTGTAAAATATTAAAATAGTATAAAAGTTTAAGTAAATAAGCATCAAAGGAATCCCGGCCTGTGATTGACACTAGATATTTTCCTTGCGTGACTTTCACTTCCCAAACAGCAGAAAGAAGAAAAGCTCTGGAGAGTGCTGGCAACTCTTCTAACTCGGAGCAGCCGTCAGTAGCGGCTAACAAGCGCAGCCCTGTATTAAGAGAAGAGCCAAGGTGGTTTACAGCTATGTGATTCCCATCTCTGAGCCTGTTGTGACCTATGGCAGGTTTGATCATTCCTTTCATTGATCTACTTCTTAAATCAGTCTATAGTCCATTGACAGGCAGCGACAGTAGATACCAAGTCCTGTTTGTGATTTCCTTCTCTTTAATGCTTGCTCCTTCGTGCAGCATGCCCAGGTACACAAAGTATTTCCCGTGCTGGCTAAACAGCCTCTCTGCCATCGGAAAAATTGCTGTCCAGAGCATAGCCTGGGCTGAAATCACCACTCTGCTGTAATACCCATCCTGCCACTGGCTGTGCCCTCCGAGCTCACGCAGTGCTGAGGCTGGGCGCACGCAGTGGCTTCCTGCGTGTTACCGTTCCTCTTCCAGTGCAACCAAGAGGCAGCATGATGCTCTTAGGTCTTGACTTTATTTACCGCCGTCACGCACACACGCTCATCTCCCCTTCTCTGCTGGCTACGTGAGCTGTCGCACGCTGCACCAGCCAGGTTTGCTGGGATGGAGTCCCATCACACAGGCCGGGGCTCGGGTGCAAGGGAGCCCCTAGGAGCCGTTCGTGGGACATATGCTCGCGCCAGCGGAGCCTCGTTGGCGAGGCCCACTGGCAGGAAGGAGGAGCTGTGAACAAGCCCATGGCAAAACGGGTATCGAGTTGCAGATAAACAATCAGACTTAACCACCTCTTGTTTACTCCTAAAGCGAAAAAATGCCATTTTCTAAATTCTGTATTTTTCTTCCCTGTAATCCTTACAAGTGATCTTTCTGTTCTCACTAAGTGAAAAGATTAAAAAAAATACAAGGTTATGTGGGGAGGTGAGGTGAATCGTATAGAGCCTTTCATGTACGTTATGCCCCAGGTATATAATACAAAATGCTTTGTGGAGGCAGCGCTTCAGATTTGGGTTTCGGTGTGAAGGCTGTGCGTGCATATTTTATTGAGGGTTTTAACTTCCCTGTTTCAAAGGAAAATTATTTAAAGCTTGGGAATACAGCATCATGTTAGCCTAAGGTTTAAAGAACTGCCACTCCACATCAGCAGATGGAGATTTGGCCTTTGGTCAAAGACTGACTTGTAAATAACCTATTCTTCTATTATTATTTTTTAAACTGTTTCTTTGACTTTTATGTACATTTCCAGAGGGGATGATCAGATAGGGTTCCCGTTTTTAAGAAGGCTCCATCAGGACATTTACTGACAGTGAATACCAGGGTATTTCAGATTCAAGAAGCTGTCTGGAGGCACTGGGTGACCTGATCCCTTAATCCATTTTGGAGGACTGTGCTCAGCTAACACACCATTTATTTTATGTATTCTCTCTGCTAGATTTACTTTTATGTGGTTTCTTTTGTTCACATGCCCTGCTTTACTTTGACAGAAACCAGTGAAGTTTTGATCAGTACAAAATCAGGACATATTGAATCCTTTCACATTTGAAAAATGGTATCACTGCTTAAATCGAATGTATGATTCATTCACGGCTGATTTAGAATTTTATTGGACCTTGGGCGAGCAGCATCTCCGCCCTGAGCCGCAAGAGGAACACGCGCCAGCACCACTAAAACCCTGGGCCTTCACAGGCTTTTTCGCTGCTAGCCTGCATAAAAGTTCAGGACGTCACAGTAGCAATAACGCTTGTTTGGGCTTAAAGTGAGAATGAATAAATGAATGTTAAATCTCAGGAAAATGTTTTAATTATTATTATTATGCAGTAATAGTTGTGCCTGATGTCAGGCTTCAGTTAAGTTCGGGTAGCTGAAGCCATAGAAGGCAAGATGTCCTTTATTAAATGTAAATTAAATGCAAATTTAAGAACCTTCCTGTTACATATGACTGGTTCTATAGAGGGCAATAGAAACACAGGTATTAGTGAAAAAGCAAAGTTTATTTTTAAATATGTTGTTAAAATAGCTGTCTAAGTCAGTCCCTTGCAGTGTTGCAACCTGTGCTCTCACTTAAGGCCCTGCAAATCCCGTACCTATCTATCTGACAATGTAACAAATTTTATTTAGGCTTTTACATTGGTATTACTGAGATGGTATTTGGCCAGAGGTGTATATAAATGAGGCAATTTAGTTCTATCTAGTATAAGCAAAAGACCATGGGTTTGTTCGCAACCTGAGCGAGTTCCAGGGATTGCAGCAAGAATAGTCTTATCAGCATTCAGCATCAGCGCCACAGACAGAAGAAAGAAAAGCACCGAGCCGACAGAAGGAAATGAGTACTCTAAAAGGTAGAAAAGGGATTTCTTAACTGAGCTGAGGATTTTCTGTTTTTCTTCTGTCAGGCGTCCTTTCTCACTTAAAGACTGGATCCTCATCCCAGTCCACCAAAAGACTTTCACTATGTGTGTGTTTTGGTGAAAGCCGTGCTCATGAAAGAAGTGGAAGTTAGATCTTCAGAGCAGGTAATTGCTATGAAGTGATCTGGAGCTGGATCAGGGGTTGCGCACTGTCAGTTGTGTCTCCTCTGGCCACAGCTGTTCCAGCTAGCATCTAACTTGCATGGATGTGCTCTTCACCCACGTCCTCAGCAAAAAAAAGTACATAGACAAAAAATAGGGCTTCTTAAAATGAACAAACTTGGTCCAGTTGTTGTGGGAGGCCGTTGATGGAACCACCAGTTATATTCTTGTATGTAAAAAATAGATGGGAATTAGAGGTTTCCTCATAAAACTTTATTCTGTGGTAGATGCGCAGTGAACATTGTTAGAGATGAACGTTTCCATGTGGGATATTTATGGATGTTGTCAGAGTCTTTCCCGTTGCCACTTAGCCTTCTCTTAGCCTTTACTAAGCTGTAGAGACCCATATAAAATTGAAATCAGACTGTAATTTCTCACAGTTTTGCTAAATTCAAGGAAGGCTGATGTATCAATGTTTCCAGTGGTTCTAACTTCTCCTGAGTAGTTCCCTAATGTATGGATATACCGGGTCAGACAGCCAGGAGAGCACTGAGGATCTTTGTTACGACAATGTTCCTGCAGTAACCTGTGCCTACGTGGAAGGTGTTTAGTCACTTCTATATATGACGTACAATCTGGACTTTGCCACATCTACCCAGGCTTTGTCAACAAAAAAAAAAAAGAAAGAAAGAAAAAGAGAGAGAGAAGGCTAGTGCTCATGAAAAATCTCATATTTGATAGCTTTGATGGTTGAGGTCTTTCCAAGTAGGCGCAGAAGTCACCAGCAATTCAACATTTTCCATCTTGGTATGAACACCTTTCAATTCAGGCCTTCTACTGTATTTAATAAATACTTAGATAAGTGTGATTGCAGGGATGAAGTCTATTATCATTTTCTGCCACCAGTAGCAGTTGTAATATTAGCTTTTTGTGTTCAGGCACTTTTGCGAGGAGTTATTCAGACCTGGCTGATGCATTCCCTGTGGTGGCCAAACAGCCCTGGCAGTTTTGGGTGAGCACCATTACTGCAGTATTCAAATGCTGCACAGTCATTCTTTTACATATGCTCATACAGTCATCCATATAGAATCTGCGAGAAGTAAGATGTTACTATTCGCAATTTATAGATGGAGAAATGAAACACAGAAGAGGTAAAAGGTTTGCCTCAGGCTAACAGAGAAAGGCTGAAGGAGTTTCAGGAGCGGAATCCAGGGAATATATTAATATCATAATCATTGGGCAATTCTAACCTAGACAGCTTAAAGCTGGAAACCTGGATCTGAATGCAATGTAAATGGGCAAAAATTCAATATACTACATTAATTTACTGTCTAAATGGACTCCTACAGCTTCAGGTTTATTATATTTTAAAATAGGTCCCCGTGAAGATGCCCTTTTGTTTTGTAATACTCATTGTGTGTTAAGATGTCTGTTTAAAGTCTTCATCTACCTCAATGTTTTTTTCTTACATAATTTTCAAGTAGCACTTTCTTCATTAAGTAGGTGTTGTTATTTCAGATATATAATGAAATTATGTAGTGTTGCAGTCCAGAACTATTAGGAAAGTGATGGTATGATGGCATGTGCTGTTTGGACAGTGCAGTGGACCTGAGATCAGTGGTAATAGCCACAGCTGCATTTAGGTTAAATTGAATGGAACTTGGTCATGTTTTAATGGCAATCAATATGTGTTACACAGTTTTCAAAGGGACTGAGGCAATACAGCAGCCTAAAACATACTCCCCAAAATGATCAGGAAGACCCTAAGTTTTTTAATAGCACATGAGGATATATTTTGAAAGCTATTGTCTAGATGTCATAGAAAAGTGGGTTTTGGCAAAGAGCATAATGAAACACTAGTGCAGTCCACCTATTTAGACTGCAGAGCCTACTCTTGAGCTATCAGCTTTCTGAGTCTTGGTCAGTGTCTTACGCCACGAAGTAGCAAGGACTAACGACAAGTTCCTTTCCTGTGTTCTCTTACGACACGTGTAAGAAGGAGCATTGCAGGAGCAAGCGTCATGAGTTCGTGTCCCAGCACAGAATCCGGGAGCAGAATGGGACCGCTGGCTTGGTGGAATTGCTGGGATGAGCTGGAGATGATGCAGACACATAAATAATCACTACCCACCACCCGCAAAGAAACAGAACAGTGTTCATCCTGTTTGTGCTGCTAAAATAGTCAAGGGGGAAATGAATCAAAAGTCATATTATCGAACTTAGAAAACAAACTGTACATTACTTTTTCATGTTTGTGTGAATGTTTCCTCTTCTGTCGTGTTGAGCAACCAGCTCTAGCAGTTTAGAGATAGAAAGAGCGCTTCTTGAATACACAGTAGTCTTGAAAAGGCCCTCTGAGAGTAAATTAGAGAAATAACTAAATATTAATTTCATTTTGAAAAATTTAAACCAACCTTTTAAGATGTAGTTGCTCCTTTACTATTGCAGTGACATGAAAAAAAGGCATTTAATAGGCTCACTGAAGCCCAAATGAAAAACCAAAGCTAGTGTGGCAGGCTTGTGCAGACCTTATATGCTGAGCATTTTCTTAAAGCATAGAGTAGTGCTCTCTAACAGTTCACAGGCAAGGAAAATCAAATGTTCTGGGAGTCATCTCTGTACCTGCAACTAGTGTTGACCAGAAAAAAAGACGCAAGAGAGCATCTTCCTAGTCCCTAGGTTGCCCCCAAAGTTTGCACGCGCAGCGTTTTGCAGACTGGCAGCCCGGCTCAGTCTGTCACTGGGGTCGGTTCTGCCGCAGCTGAACTACTCTGTGGGAGGCTGTTTGCATCCAGTGGCATCAGACTGTGGGCAGAGTCAACTCACATCTGCCTGGGAGACCAATGGAGAGTCACACCTTTGTTATTACAGACTGATGCAAGACCTGAATATGAGGCTTAATAGCCTTTCCGCAATGTTTGGGATCTTTAATTATACCCCTGCCTCTTTCAGATATCCGTATAAATGTCTAATCCTTCTTAAATCCTATTACTTTCTGTCCTCCAAAAGTCGCTGTGATAAGGAGTTTCACAATTTTTATACATCTTACATAAATATTTTCAGTTATGATTATTGAATTTTCTACCTTTTGGTCTTATTGTAGCCTCTGAAACTTCTCCAATGGATTACGAGGAAAGACATGTTCTACCTTCTCTAGATCATTTATTGTCTTATATGTTTGCAGTGTCTCTTCTCATGCATCTCCTGTCTAAGGTAAGAAGTCCTAACCATTTTCACACTTCAGGATTCTTTTCTAAGTTGCTGTGTAATTCTGCAGTATCCTTTTTAAGATCAAGTTAACACAAGAATACCTACTTCCCATGTGAGAAAGGTGGAGAAATTCAATAACAAATAAGCTACCACATGGCTGCAAGTTCCCACACCACCTGCTCCGCAGTAAAAGTCTGCATCCTACAGAAAATGGAGTGTAACACGAAGTAAGGTGCTCCTAAGGTAAAGCACAACCTGGTATATTAGAGTTCTTCACAGTGAACATATGCCTGCATACCACAGAGCAGCTGATACAGGGTAGCTGTACCTAAGTAACTCTTTTTTTTTTGTGCTGGGGCTCAGTGACTTGCCATGTGTATGCGTACATATTCTGTTACTTAGGGACTGTAGAGTTAAATAGGCAAAACATGCCAACCACTAGTGAAAATGTTAGGTAAATTGGATCTTCCCTGAATAGCTTCTATATATTACTTTTATATAATATACTAGCTTAAACTAGGAGTGAATCCAGTTAATCTGATTTTTAAAATAGTATTACAGTCGAGCTGGCAAGGAAGCACAATTAGAACTCAGTGGGGACACTGTAGAGGTTAACAGGCTAGAAATACTGCCCTGCACTTTTGTCTCATGATTGCTGTTGTTGTTATTGTGGAGTTATCTTGCTATTTCCAGTCAATCATATATCTCTTTATTCATAATGGGCGGCAATCAGACCTTGTAAGATTGTCCAGGCATTTTGTTTTTACAGCATCAGATTCTACATTATCAGATTTGGTAAGTGAAGCCACATGCAATAATAATAATAACACTTTCTACAAGGAGGCGGAGACTCTGATGGTGTTTGAGAACAGTGATTTTTCACCATATGTGTAACTAATCAGAAGCTAATGTGATAAAATGTTGTATCCTCAAAGAGAAACATGGATAACAATGAGGAAGTCATAGTTCTCACTTTTCTCAAGGAATCACTAAGAAATGTTGACCTCTTGCAAAGTTATCACATATTATCTAAGTTAGTATTTCCTTTTATAATGCAAAGATTTACTCTTGCATCCTTATAATGTAAGGTGTGAAACTGAATATCATAATACGCTGGAAAAGAATACCTTGATGACGTATGAAATATGGTGAAGACTTAGGAATTTTACTTGTATGCTTTGATCTGTTTACACTGAAATTCAGTGTAATTTGTGAAGTCACATGGACTTAAATTTCTTGATATCTTACTGATGATGCAAACAATTGTATTTTAATTCTTAGTTAACTTGGAGACATCTGCAAAGTATATTAATGTCTGACTACGGCTGTTTTGTACATGGAGGTAGCAGACTAACATATAAAATACTAAAAGATACAATCAAGCTAGCGTTTATATCACTTTAAACTTTTGGACTCATGTGCGACTGAATTGGACATTCCTCCTTTTTATGTTGTATTGAATTGTACTTTAAATTACAGAATTAAATGCTCAAAGCAAAAACCTTGTCAGCCACAATGTCACTGAATCAAATGCTGTAAAGATGAAGAAGCCCTGCTGTTATTTCTGTCAAAGCCTTCTGGCTATACTTCACATTTGGTGCCTTTATTTGTTCCTCTATTTCTATTTTGCTAAATAAAATGTTGAAGCAACAGCATACACTGTGAAATACAGACTGTAAATATAAGCAGTGAACTTAGGCAGAGGTTGAACATATGAAACAAATATCACATGATTTGGAATTTATACCAATTTGGCAACAGAAAGTAATAATAATTTTCAAAGAAATATGTGAAAGTGTATATCTAAACTCAACTACAGCATGTGGGCTATAAAATAGTTATAAAACAGGTAATGGAGTCTCATACTAGCATCCTATACTCCACAGTCTCCCAGGAGTTAGAGGATGATTTTGGAGTACTTTCTGGTCTTTCATAGGTCCCCGAGTCTTTTTACCTCCCAGAAACACAATTGTGAGTCATTTATATTTCTGCTTAATGTTACTGGGAATATACACAGAGGTAGTACTACTCAGAATGAAAGAATGTCTTAGGGTATTATGTTGTTTTACTGCATTATATTTTTCTTAGGTTACAAAGCGCTCTTTTAGAAAAATGTTCTAAATAATTATGCATCATTTTGCAAAATAAAAATAGCATCTTGTTTTCCGTTGCTATGATTTTTTTCAAGAGAAAGCGCTGTTATCTAGAAGGCAGTAAACAAAGAGCTTTGCAGATGAGCTGATTACCCTCTTACCTCATTCTAGTAACACTGGTCTGAAGTTTTAAAAAATGCTTTTCTGCCTTTTGCCCAAAATTCAGTTGCAGATCACCTGAACTCATACAGCAAAACACATCATGCACTCTGTAAGGAGCTGCCTCTTGTAGCTTCCTACGTTCTATTGGTTTTAGCATGGAAAGGGCCTTTTCCTCTAAATTTACTACAAATAGGACAGATTTGGGGGACCTGTCTACCCCTAGGCTGCAGCAATCTGTTTTTATCAATGCCTGATTATAGTTCTGGGAATGGTAACAAAAAGGCCCGTGTTACGTTGAGGTAACCAAGTTGTCTACGGCAGATAAATTTGGTATGGCAATGTATGGCCTGTGAATATACTAGCCTTACAAAGGTACGTCTGCCTAATACCATGGTGTGCTGGCAGACATGCGTATGGACCAAAATGCCATCAACTATATATAAAATTTAGCAGTCATGATACGAACGGTGCCTCATTAGTTTCCCATAGCATAATACATGCCATGTTGTATATGCTCCATCGGTTAGCCTACTTGTCTGCTGTGTCTGATGAGTATGTGTGTCCCACAGTCCTCCGGTGAGCAAATCATGTGTCCAGTCCTCTATACTGCCTTCCTGTGAAGACAGAATCAACTCAACTGATTCTCAGTGGTCTGGCTGACTAATTAAATTATCCCTTTTGAAATTTCAGTGTTGCCAACAACTCAAGTCTTCATGGGCTTCCTGTCTGCTAGTGCTATACTTTGGTCTTCTGCAAACTTGCTGAGGGAGCACTCTGTGACCTGGATGAAGGCACAGAGTGCTCCCTCAGCAAGTTTGCAGATGATACGAAGCTGGGAGAAGTAGCTGATACCCCAGAGGGCTGCGCTGCCATCCAGAGGGACCTGGACAGACTGGACAACTGGGCGGAGAGAAACCTGATGAAATTCAACAAGGCCAAGTGCACAGTCCTACACCTGGGGAGAAACAACCCTAGACATCAGTACAGGCTGGGGACCGACCTGCTGGAGAGCAGCTCTACAGAGAAGGACCTGGGCGTCATGGTGGACGACAGGTTGACCATGAGGTCAGTGTGCTCTCGTGGCCAAGAAGGCCAATGGGGTCCTGGGGTGCATTAAGAGGAGCGTCTCCAGCAGGTCAAGGGAGGGGATCCTGCCCCTCTACTCAGCCCTGGTGAGGCCACATCTGGAGCACTGTGTCCAGTTCGGGGCCCCCCAGTACAAGAGGGATGTGGAGCTGCTGGAGAGAGTCCAGCGTAGGACCACGAGGACAATCAGGGGCCTGGAACATCTGCCCTATGAGGAGAGGCTGAGGGAGCTGGGCCTGTTCAGTCTGGAGAAGAGAAGGCTGAGAGGGGACCTGATCTGTGTCTATAAGTACCTCAAGGGAGGAGGATGGGGCTGGCCTCTTTTCAGTAGTGGCCAGTGACAGAACTAGAGGAAATGACCACAAACTTAAACACCAGAAGTTCCACAGGAACTTAAGGAAAAATTTTTTGACAGTGAGGGTGACAGAGCACTGGAACAGGCTGCCCAGAGGGCTTGTGGAGTCTCCTTCTCTGGAGATCTTCAAGACCCGCTTGGATGCAGTCCTGTGCCACGTGCTCTAGGTGGCCCTGCGTGTGCAGGGGGGTTGGACTAGATGACCTCTAGAGGTCCCTTCCAACCTTAGGCATTCTATGATTCTATGATTCAACAGTTTCCAACTTAGAGACTTCAAAAAGGCAAAATTTTAGTCTCCCTAATTATAATTTATGATATATTTGACTAAATTACAGACAGAACCTACAGCTTTGCAAGAACATGATAACTGCAGTTCTTTATCTCTGGCAATGGGAGACTTTGATGTTAGATTACATAGATTACATAGATTGTAAACCTCAATATTTGTATTCAGAGAACTGATTTATATCTTGCACTGTGCAACTATTTGGCTACCTGGTGAAATTTACCTTTCATTTTCCAGAATCACAGTTTATAATAAACTTTGGAGTATTAATCACAAAGATATGCTAGTCATTCTCTTCCCTCCCATGGAAACACGAGAGTCTTTTTTTTTTCTGTGATTTGACTGGTGGCCACTTCTCCAGAATCCCCTGAGCAAGCTTCTTCCTCAAACCAGGCTCACCTGAAGCACAGACACTGAGGTCCTCAGAACATATAGCTGTTCTTTTAAACCAAACATATTCTTCTTAGCCCAGTGCTAACATAAAGTTTTGCTCAGGAAGGGCTAAAACAAACGGTTAGTGAAAAGATATTGTCAAGCAGGAGATGGAACTGAATGTGCTTAAAAAGAAATGAATCAGAGCAAAACTACCTACATTTCTCAACCTGAGAAAGTTGCTGTGATTCAATTCCTATTCTACAGGCTGGCTCAGATATGACCTTGACCCCTTTATCTGAGGCTTTAAAGACTGAATGCATCTAGAGAGGATGTGACTTTCTGCCGGTCTGGTAAATTAGATATAACCCCCCAAAATGTATTCAGGCATATATTTAGATAGATGCAGAAACAGACAGATGGTTGTAACTTAGCCTATGATCAAAAGGGAAAAGAGAATCAGTCTAAAAAAAAAGTATTTTTAATGCTTTTTTCCCCATCATTATTCCTAGCCAATTTCTTATTCTATATGTTCGATATTCTACAATTTTCAACTACAATTACAATTTATTAATAATTAATTGATTCTTAATTCTTTTGCATCTTCTGGCATTTGTAATATTCTGAACAATAATGATACCATCATGGCCTGGAAGGAATGAAAAAAATCTTTAATTAAAAAATGGTTGATTTTCAATTTTAAAACTGCAATTTCTCCAAATATAAGAGCCTTATTCAAGACACTGTACAGCAGCATGAATTATTTTTAATCAAGATATCCTTTCATATTATGCATCATAATCTTACGGCTCTTATGCCATGAAAAAGGAGCGTAACATTACCATTTAGTGGTTGCTCTCTGCCTTCATTTATATGTTTCACCTTTAAATATTTACTTGACAGCCTACTTGAATTCAAATATACCTGCAGTTGGGGAAAATAAAAGTGTTCCGTATAACTCAAGCCAGCCATAATTTGTGGAAAATTTACATGAGCAGATTGACATAATTTATGTTCCAAGTTTAACCTAGAGTCAAGAAGCAGCAGGTATGAGTCACCCACTATTTGCCTGTGTGTGGTAATACTCAACACATAAGACACGATCCCAGAAGGAGTTTTCTCTTTTGATGTTGCTTTTTGACCTTGCAGAGTGTGTGAAACTAAATCCTTTATAAAATGCAGTGAATTTATGAAGACTTCTGAGTGTATTTTATGTATGTCCAGTTGGTGTTTGACAAGCAGGCTATATTTCCCTCCCTGTTTAAAAACTGCTAAAAGAGCTTACACAACGGAAACTCCATTGGAGAGAAGCAGATCCCCCTGTCAAGGGCTCTGTGTGTGTATATATTAAGAAAGAAGGCAGCTTGCTGGCAAAAAATGCTGTGTTCTTTCTTCGTGCTGGTTCCCCCACTCATTTTAAGGGGACAGCTCTGGCCCAGAGGTGTTTGTGACGAGTTAATGCTATGTGTAGCTGGAGATGGACTACCTTAGGCCCTATCTGCTGAGTTCTTTGTCCTCCTAATCGTAAGAGGATTACGCAGAGTGTGAGGATTTCCAAGAATGTCTCTTTCCTTGTGCTCAGTTATTGAGTGTGTTCTTGCCAGTAGTTATAGAGAGATGTGTTTAACAGCAGAGGGACAACTTGCAATACACGTGGTGGTATCCACTTTGTGTATACTTGTAGCAATTTGACTTTTCTTTCATTCATTTTTACTGTATGTCATCACCATCATACATGTAATAGAAAAATCTGCAACAACAAGTAATTCCAGGCAGGTCCATATTTTTGAATCAAATACGGTGTATTTTTAATTATTTCTTATACACTGAGGAGCAGACCCAAATCTAGTGTCACGCTTGCAGGACTGTTTTTCAGACATTTCAGACTTTAGAAACTGTGTGTTGGGTGGCTACTTTGGACATGCAGACGGGGAACGTGCGGGTGGGAGGGAGCGTATGTATTCCACTCACAGTGCACGAGCTCAGCCAGCTCAAAGAGCAGAGGAGATGGGGATTACTAAAGTGTATAAGGAATCAGAGGAGGAAGATTATTCATATGCCTATAGTCTTGTAATAAGTAAGTACATCCTATTCCTGTTTAAAAAGAAGAATCAGCTCATCCTTTTTTTTTCTTTTTCCCTGGATATGTTTGTGAAAATCATAATGTAGGTAATGTCACTGCCAACATAGTGCCAGCATCACTCTTTTGTGAATTCTTCAGACCCAAAGGCACATTAGCCTTTCAGGATGTTGCGTTCAGATTAGATCTGTAGAATTATTTCTTATTATAGCAAACTAACTAAAGTAGCGTCTTGGAGTTTTAGAATTCTCCAAACTGGCAGGCTCTTGGCATAGCCTGACAGTTTGCTGCCTTGACTTTCATTTTCCATAGTGAGCTGTGCTCACTTAAGTGCTGCCAAGGTGCTTCCAAGCATTTGAATGGAACTCTTCATAAAACAAACAAAAAATCCATTACCAGCAGCCACCAAATGCTGCGTAGACTCGACAAATGGCCAACTTGGTAACCTAACAGAAATTCGCCAAGCTGAGGAGTGCCTCTTGCGAAGGTGCTGTTTACTTAAACAACGTGTGCGTACACGGCAGCATCGCCACCGTGAAAGTCTATGTTCAGCCAGGCTGCTAATTAAAGTACAGCATCAATCCTGTGTGTTTTAGAAGGGATTTGTAAATCCAGTGCTGTCAGCTCACTCAAGATCTGAATTAATTATTATAATAATGTCTCGAGTTGGGTTCCTGAGTCAGCTGACGCAGCCCAGCCGTGCCGCTGCTCGGAGCAGCTAAGCCTCAGAGGCACTTGCCATGGAAAGGCTCAGCAGCAGTGCTCTTATCACGGTCTGCCCCAGCAGTAGTCACCTACTGCAGTTGCTCCATTGAAAATTGAGGAGAGGAGCACTATGATAGGAAAATCGGAATAAATTTTATACATATTTAAAGCTGAAATTACCAACCTCAAATACATATGCAGAACTGTAAGATATTGACTAAGGAGATTAGTATTGGAAAGCGCCTTAATAAAAGAAATCTTTGGCAACTTATGTTGAAATGCTGCAAAAGCCTACAGGGGTTAAAAACTTTTAGAAATCATTATTTAATAAGCAAGCTATACCCTTTCCAGTGCAAACACCCGCTTCTCACAGGGTGCATGGGTTTAAGGTATTCATCAGTTTATCACGGCACTGGCCTTTTCCTGCGCACAGTTGTACACAGCTGAAATGCTTGGTACTGTTCGAGCATTTGGGTTTTCTGCTTTGCACAAGGCCTAACTGAATGGCCACTGGTCTCCATTTCGTTGGAGAGTTCCCTGTTGGCCACAGGCCATGAAGGCAGCTGTCATTTTCCTTTTTGTCCATTTAAATCTAGGAATGTCTCTGATTTCTCAGACAGGACTGATATATTGTTCAGCTTGCAGACTCCAAAATACTTCCTAAGTATTGCCATAACATTAACTCTGGCCCCAAATAGATTAGATGTTTGAGTAGAGTTTCACTTGCCTTCAGGTTTAAACAAGATTTAAATGTGAAGGCAATTGAAAAGTAGGACTTCTCTAGTGCCTTGTAGGTTCAAACCTCTGCTTCTGAGCTGCTGTAGGAGACACGATCTGGAGACCGCTGGCCTTGCCAGGTTTTGTGCAGTCTCTGTTCCTTGGTGGCAATAGAGCAGGCTTGTACAGAAGGCACCAAGACAGAGTAGGAAGCAAGACGGCCACCAGGATGGGGCCTCCTCCTGCCTCCGCAGCCCTGTGAACTGTCCCAAGGACACGACGCAGAGATGTAGGATAATCTCTGGTATTCGGGATCCAGTATTTCTTGCAGTACCGTGCCGTTCCTGATGAGCTGACCTCAGGAGGTCATCAGTGTTTTGTTGCTGCTGTTCTTACAGGTCTATGACACCAGGAAATCCAGACTGAACACTAGCAGCAATTAGTAGATGAAGTAAAAATAATTTAAATGTAACACAAGCATATATCACTATAGCCTACCACTGTGAAAAAAACAAGCTACAGCTACCTGAAACGGAATGAAAAGCCAAATCCGGCTTGTTTTATGCACAGCACTAGGCTCACTGAAGGTGGTAGGAGTAATGGAGTGTGGAGGGTGAACAAAACATAGCACAAATATTTTGCTTTGAATTACTTGCAAATACTATGTCTTGAAAGGGGAATTTCTCACCTCACTTATTAATACTGTAGCCAAGAAGTAAGGAATACATGTGCCTTCAGTAGATTCAGTTTTCCCAGTTGCTGGTTCAGCTGACTCCCCACTACAAAAATATTTATATAGGCCCTACAAATGAAGAAATCTCTTATCCAGTCCAGATATATGAATTTCTAGATACTTTTAATGCCCATGTCAAGCTTGTGTCTTCATAAAGAAAAGTGTGTTATTTATGATGGCATATATGTGGAGTTTAGGAACCTGGAGGTTTGTATGAGGAAGTGAAATGTTGGTAACACCTCTTTTCGTCCTCTAAAGACAGATTGTATGCACAGCAGATGTCTTTTCTGCAAAACATTGTTCAAAGGGGCATTGTGCTACTGGCCCAGTTCGACTGCCTCTAGCTGTCTTTCTAGGGAACAGGAGAGAGGGCTGTGAGGCGACTCAAGCATTTATATACCAGCAGTAAATAAGTATTAATGACACCAATCCTTCCCTCTGCAACATCCCCCCAAAATAAGCATTTTTATCATGTTATTTTAATAGGACATTTTCAATTACATTTGGGTTTGGGACATGCTAGGTGAAATACTGGCATGCCAACTTTCACATTTTCTTCCATACAATTTTTTAAAATGTCACAAAAAATGATGTGTGTGTCAGAGAGTGGTTTTATCTTCATCCCCCAGAGATAAAAGAATTAAACCTTCCTTTAAGCACCAATGAAATCTGAAAGTGTATGGGAAAAAAAGATCCATTTGCTAACAGTATATTTTCCTTGTCACAAGTTGTGTTAAAAATATGTATGTATATATTCAGCCCCAGAAACCTCTGCAGATTTTTGTTACCCTGCAGTACATTGAAATATTAACAGAAATTGCCTCTATAGTTATTTCCTGTTAAAATGCTGTAAAAATGCTCA
The DNA here is from genome assembly GCA_013389825.1 of Crypturellus undulatus. Classification (NCBI taxonomy): domain Eukaryota; kingdom Metazoa; phylum Chordata; class Aves; order Tinamiformes; family Tinamidae; genus Crypturellus; species Crypturellus undulatus. The sequence continues at coordinate 31,695 of VWPW01027470.1, forward strand.
TTCTTGTGGTATTTTAGTGAAAAACAGAAGATTCTTCTCTTGGAAAGGAAATTGATTCTATTTAGCTCTGTTAGTGTCCTAAGGGAATCTTGCATGATAATATTTATTTCTTCTGGGAGACATTCTAGATGCAAAAAGATGGAGCTTGGCCACTGGGCAATGATAGAAGGGCAACTCTGAGTCCAAGACTGTATTTTATGCCAGCTATGACAGTAAAAGCTTTTTTTTTTTCCTGTAGAAGAGCTATTCCATAGTGAAGAGAGTATAGAGAAATACAAAGCTCACTGGCTTGCTTACTGGCACTCCTCCCTCCTATTTCAACCCTTTTCAAATTATTTTAATGAAAACACATTTTTTTCTGCTTGTCATTTCAGGAATTTTCAGTACTTGAGAATGGGCACTAGTGACTGAATCCCTAGCACAGATTTATCTACAGATGAGGTTCAGTATTACATGCCTAGCCCTAGTACTTCAGTATTGACCAGTAACACGTATTGCTGGGCAAGATTTGTCTCCCATTAATGCCTAAGTGATTTTGTCTCAATTTAAAATTTTTGCATTAAAATGTGAGTCTTTTTTTTTTTAAGTACTTTGCTGCTTCCCTGAATGTNTTGGAACCGGTAGCATTTTATAGCTTTTCTTTTAAGTGGCAATTTCCAGCACAAACAGTTTGTGTTATAATTTTGGATTTAATGTAACCTCTATTGCCTGAGTCAACATGAAAATTTGACTGATAACACTTACTAAAAGGTAGGTTGTCTGGTACTTAATTGTATAATGTCTGTCTTTCCTTTTCCTGTTTGTTGTCAGTTGTAATATGCTGAACGGTTAAGGTTAATGGAGGGTTTTTTAAGTCCTCTTTGAGGCTTTTGTACTTATTCTCATATTTATGCTAGCCTTTTCCTTTAATTATCTGTAAATTATTATTCTTGGCTAAGCTACCCTTTCCATCATAACTGTTTACCTTCCAAACAGGCCCTGCTTCCTTCTTATCTTTGCTGGCTTATTGATATTTCCTATTCCAACAGCTCTTTTCCTCTCCGCATACTGTGCCTGAACAGTCTCCTCCTAGCCAGCCACATCCTCACCTTCACAGCTCACTTCTCTCCCTCTTTCTCTCTCTTTTTTTGAATAACAAGCTATTTCCTCTCTCATTTCCTCTCACAGAAGATGTTTTTGGGCCCGTTCCCAAAAATCTCTGGCATTAAATTATGCCCATTCCACTTCGGCGTTTCCAGTGGGCAGGCTTCCAGATGCGTTTCATCAGCCTAGGCCTCTTGGCCTGCAATCCAGGGGTAGATCTGGCTTTGTAAATCATGTTCAGTGCTCGGTTAGCATTTCTGGCATCCCTGGACAGTGGTGACAGGATTGGTGGTGCTTGTCCCCCCTGGCGACAGGCTCTGTGGTTCGTGTTTTCAAATCAATTGCAAGAAGTCTGTTGTGGTATAATATGAAACTAGGGCTTCCTTTTTTATTGCAAGTGAAAATGCTATTAAACTAGGGAGAGAAAAATGCTGAGTCAGTTCTATTTACGCAGCTAAAATACATTTCTCAGTTTATTGAATGGTAAGTGCATTATCCAATTGCCTTCATATCCTTAACAAAGTTACAGGTGACTTGGAAATAAATTTAACGATTGTAGACAAAACCAGGAGAGATCTATAAAGAATAGGATTCCTCATAGATAGAACTATGATAGATAGAGGGACCATATTTTAAAATTTACAGCTTCGGAAGAAATTGTATTTACTCTACTTTGTAGCATTTTAAGCAGGTCTGTTTTGAGCTTCATGTTTGTGGCTATAGAAAAAGTAATTAAAGAAAGAAGTGGTTTTGGGGGATTTTTTTCCCCCTAATTTCTAGTTTCTGATTTTTTTAATAGCCAACGGAGTATTAAACTTACATCTTTGTTGATTTTAAGGTATACGCATAATAATACCAATTTACAGTGACTAGATAAATAAGCAAATGCACAAAGCAGGGGTCTTATAACAGCCCAAAATGCACTTTTAGCTTTATTGTAACTTTACACTTGCAGTGTTAAATGGTTCTGAGCTTCACCTTCAAACGCTGACAACTGAAGGCCTGCATGTATGAATACATTATCATCAGGTAAGCTTCCCTGTGAACTTATGGTGCAGCAGCCACTCCATCGCAACTGCCTCTGCGCGTGACCGGAATAAAACACACGGTGATTTGGGTTAGTCCTTCCCTGCCGGCAAAGGTGAGCCCTTCACCCTACCAGGCACCCTTGGCTGGAGCAGTGGAGATGTAATTTGAGCGCTAAGGACAAAACATGGTCTCCTTTTGCCTGACTACAGCCCGGTGCCCCTGATCCAGCAGGACCATAGCCTCATGTGGCACCATTTGCCCCTGCCCTCTGATGCCCTGCCGAGAGCTCTGGGGCTGCCCAGCACAGGCACCACTCGAGAGCAAGGCTCTCCTGCCTGTAGCCGTGGGCCTGTGTTCACCTTGCACTGTCTCGGTGACCAGCTGAGCCTCACTCTTTTAATACCAGCATTACCCTAGCGTGGCCCAGGTAGGTGGAAGGGCATTGCCGAGACTCTGCTTCAAACAGGTGAAAAACTGGTGTTTGGCATAGCAGAGTAGAATATCATACCCCTAACTAAAGCATTTCTGAGCTGTAATGCAGGCCGAATGGTCCTGTGAATTTGTAGAGAAACAAACTGAAAAAAAAAAGTTACATTCATTAGAAGTTGGAGATAGCTTTGACTAATGCAAAAAGGACATTTTTTATGAAACGACTTGCTGTTCTTCCAGACTATGGTCAGTGGGCCCTTTCCTCCAAGTAGTTAGGCACTGAATTAATTAATATTTCCTGGAGTGAGACTTAGTCTCCAAATACCATGAGAAAATGGCTGTGTTAACTGAAAAAAAAAACAAGTTTTAGCTATCCTAATTAACAAGAGACCTGAGGTTAAAGCTCATTTATAAAATCTTACAGCGTTTAAGTCTGAGTTGCAAGCAGCTTGTTTTTGTTACAGATAGAGATGAAAAGAATGAAATGGTAAGGAGGCCAGCTTGATACTCAACTGAGTCAGATGAGTTACACCATTGGAAAACTATCACAAGATATATCAGAATTAGAGCCTGTATTTCAGTTTAACAGTTTTTTGTTGAAAGAAGTAGCATACCGAAATCACGTTACTGCCTGTATTAGAAGTATGGGGTTCATGCTTCTTAGTCTGTTTACCTTGTAGGTGATGCTGATTACCTTGTAGAGGTTTTATGCTGTCCCTACATTTCTGATAGTACCCATTGCAATCCCTAGGAATGGTGTTGCGACTTTAATTTTTATATAGTGAAAAATTCACTCTAGAGGTGGGTTAGATTTGGGACGATCTATTTTTTTCTCTGCAAATCTCTACAATCTGCAAAGTATAATGGTTGACAGCTGGACTAAGTAGAACTTTGTACTGACTGGCTGACATACTGATGCTGGTCCTGGGTGTAGATGTTAAACTGTAAACTAGCTGTAAAATCATTTGTAAAAAAAATACCTTTTACCGTGGACTTGAGCATTTCATTGAGAATCTTTTATACTTACATCCTACATTTCTTTCATTTCTTCTCAGTTATTCTTTAAGATACAAATCTTGCTGTCTTCCACATACTCACTTGGCTTTTTAGTCAAAAAAATTGTTTTCACAGGGGCCATGAAATCAGAACTACTGTGTCCCATGATTTCTATTTTTTTACTTTTTTACTTTTTATTCACAAGGAGTTACTCAAAACAAATGACTCAATACTGCAGAATAGTAGAATCACTTTTAAGCAGTGTCTTCACTTTCAAAACATAAGTTGTTTTTGATATTCGTTCGGTTACTTCAGCATTTTCNCATGTTTGTGGCTATAGAAAAAGTAATTAAAGAAAGAAGTGGTTTTGGGGGATTTTTTTCCCCCTAATTTCTAGTTTCTGATTTTTTTAATAGCCAACGGAGTATTAAACTTACATCTTTGTTGATTTTAAGGTATACGCATAATAATACCAATTTACAGTGACTAGATAAATAAGCAAATGCACAAAGCAGGGGTCTTATAACAGCCCAAAATGCACTTTTAGCTTTATTGTAACTTTACACTTGCAGTGTTAAATGGTTCTGAGCTTCACCTTCAAACGCTGACAACTGAAGGCCTGCATGTATGAATACATTATCATCAGGTAAGCTTCCCTGTGAACTTATGGTGCAGCAGCCACTCCATCGCAACTGCCTCTGCGCGTGACCGGAATAAAACACACGGTGATTTGGGTTAGTCCTTCCCTGCCGGCAAAGGTGAGCCCTTCACCCTACCAGGCACCCTTGGCTGGAGCAGTGGAGATGTAATTTGAGCGCTAAGGACAAAACATGGTCTCCTTTTGCCTGACTACAGCCCGGTGCCCCTGATCCAGCAGGACCATAGCCTCATGTGGCACCATTTGCCCCTGCCCTCTGATGCCCTGCCGAGAGCTCTGGGGCTGCCCAGCACAGGCACCACTCGAGAGCAAGGCTCTCCTGCCTGTAGCCGTGGGCCTGTGTTCACCTTGCACTGTCTCGGTGACCAGCTGAGCCTCACTCTTTTAATACCAGCATTACCCTAGCGTGGCCCAGGTAGGTGGAAGGGCATTGCCGAGACTCTGCTTCAAACAGGTGAAAAACTGGTGTTTGGCATAGCAGAGTAGAATATCATACCCCTAACTAAAGCATTTCTGAGCTGTAATGCAGGCCGAATGGTCCTGTGAATTTGTAGAGAAACAAACTGAAAAAAAAAAGTTACATTCATTAGAAGTTGGAGATAGCTTTGACTAATGCAAAAAGGACATTTTTTATGAAACGACTTGCTGTTCTTCCAGACTATGGTCAGTGGGCCCTTTCCTCCAAGTAGTTAGGCACTGAATTAATTAATATTTCCTGGAGTGAGACTTAGTCTCCAAATACCATGAGAAAATGGCTGTGTTAACTGAAAAAAAAAACAAGTTTTAGCTATCCTAATTAACAAGAGACCTGAGGTTAAAGCTCATTTATAAAATCTTACAGCGTTTAAGTCTGAGTTGCAAGCAGCTTGTTTTTGTTACAGATAGAGATGAAAAGAATGAAATGGTAAGGAGGCCAGCTTGATACTCAACTGAGTCAGATGAGTTACACCATTGGAAAACTATCACAAGATATATCAGAATTAAAGCCTGTATTTCAGTTTAACAGTATTTTGTTGAAAGAAGTAGCATACCAGAATCACGTTACTGCCTGTATTAGAAGTATGGGGTTCATGCTTCTTAGTCTGTTTACCTTGTAGGTGATGCTGATTACCTTGTAGAGGTTTTATGCTGTCCCTACATTTCTGATAGTACCCATTGCAATCCCTAGGAATGGTGTTGCGACTTTAATTTTTATATAGTGAAAAATTCACTCTAGAGGTGGGTTAGATTTGGGACGATCTATTTTTTTCTCTGCAAATCTCTACAATCTGCAAAGTATAATGGTTGACAGCTGGACTAAGTAGAACTTTGTACTGACTGGCTGACATACTGATGCTGGTCCTGGGTGTAGATGTTAAACTGTAAACTAGCTGTAAAATCATTTGTAAAAAAAATACCTTTTACCGTGGACTTGAGCATTTCATTGAGAATCTTTTATACTTACATCCTACATTTCTTTCATTTCTTCTCAGTTATTCTTTAAGATACAAATCTTGCTGTCTTCCACATACTCACTTGGCTTTTTAGTCAAAAAAATTGTTTTCACAGGGGCCATGAAATCAGAACTACTGTGTCCCATGATTTCTATTTTTTTACTTTTTTACTTTTTATTCACAAGGAGTTACTCAAAACAAATGACTCAATACTGCAGAATAGTAGAATCACTTTTAAGCAGTGTCTTCACTTTCAAAACATAAGTTGTTTTTGATATTCGTTCGGTTACTTCAGCATTTTCAGGAGGATCTGCACTAATAGTCTACTTAAACTAGAGACTGAAAGTCATTGTTTTGCTTATACTTAAAAAAAAAACCTAATAGCTTCCCACAGGACCAGTTAAAATGGAACAACTTCTGAGAAGTTATTTTCTGCTTTTACTTTCTGTTTACCTACAGGTGTAGTGCACAGGTCTCTGAAAATCATTACCTTTGTGGTTGTTTTTACATTTTCTAGAAGTGGAGACATTCGCCTTAAGCATATTGGCCCTTATCTCCACCTAAGGGAAAAAGAATACTTCTGTTTTAATCGGGTATTTTCATCTGTAAAATTTCTTCCTATGCACTGCTTTTCTTTGTCATGTTTCACCGTTTTCCTCTGTGTACCGGATCCCCCTCTCATTTAAAGATTGTCAGATTCTATAGGGTTTCAGTGATGAGGAGAAAGAAAGAGACTTTGTCCAAAATCCAAGAAGCTCCTCCTGTCACTTCAAGCTTCTTCCCCTCACATGAGGTGCCACATATTATTTTATTCTACTACTGCTTTCTGCAGGCTCAAAATTACCTGCTGTCATTCTTTGCCACTCTTCCCCCGCAAACATCCTTATGCCTAAATCCCTGTACAGATTCAGCCCTGAGTGGATTTGGATATTGCTTGACATAAGAAAATAAGAATGACTCTATCATCTTTAACAATATGTAGTTTCTTTTCCAAAAGCAGTAGGATTCCCAAGAGAAGAGTCTAACAGACAGAGTAAGGGGCAGTACTTGACCTTGTGCGCTTGCCAGCCTTTGGCATTCCACGAGTGCCTTTGGAATCTGCACGTTTCAACCATTAGTAGTCAGCAGCAAATCAGTCCTCAGGAAATGTGTGCAATTCCTCTCTGGATTCCATTATCCTTCTGGACTTCACAACATTCTGTGGCAATGAGTTCTGCAATTTTATTATAATAATAAATAATCTATAACTCAGCTACTTGTATACTTTAACTAATAGTTTAGCTGTTCTCTCTTTCTCCTCCCACACAAACAATTCAAAAAACTTTCACAGTGAGATTTTTGCAAATAAAGTTCCAAACCATTATCACTATCCTTTTATGTGTCATCAAAACAAATGTTTTTGATCCCCTTTGATAGCAATTATGTGTGAAAAACATTGCTTTGCATTAAATGTTGTAGGAAAATTATTTTTAAACATTATGGAGCAATTTAAGGAAGGAACAATCCAAAGACAATAAAATGGTGTTTTGGAGGACACATCTGTTTTCCTGTTCTCTTATTCAAGTGTCTGATTCAGATGTTATTATCCTCATGTCCTGTAATAGACCCTCACTGAACATGCCAGGGAGAAATCATAACAGTGACTATATGGAAGTACCTGGCTATGTGAAATTCCCACTTGCTTGGAGCAGCTACATGATCCAGACTCTGGTGATGCCAACAATGACAGTGACTAACTTCTAACTTCTGTGTCTGCAGCACATTCTGATTTCGATAAATGGGAGGTAAATCCAAAACATATATATATGAAATAACTGAAAAGCTTTTAAAACAAAAACACTGTCCTCCAACTTTTAATAATGCATGTGAACAGGAGATGTATGAAAGTGTCTACTCTGACCTTGAGAATGGCAAAACATCCAAAGTTGCAAGAAATATCAAAATGGGCAATTTATCTTTGAGAGTATTTTTTTCCTAATTTTAGGCAGATTGTGCTTAAGCCCTATCATATAATACAGTGATTTTCTCAGGATTTAGGCATATTCATTTAATATTATTCTGGATATTCTTATCTTTAAAAGATTCCTCCTTTTCTTATCCTGTCAGTCTCTATGTAGCAGGAGATTCTACAGAGTTTTTGTGTATGAAGGGATATTTATTTTTATTTGCTTTAAAAATCTTGCATTTCAGTTTTACTACTTTACTATTATAATTCTCAGAATTAATATTATTCTAAGAAGAAACTTGAAAATATGGTGGACTTGCTCTGTAACATTTATGCATGTATGTTTGTAATTTCGGATCATGGATCTGCTTGTGCTCCATAAAGTCAATGAGAGTCTTGCTGTTGACTCCAGAGATCAAGTGTTTAGCCACTTTCTTGCTAATCTAATTGATCTTTTCAAAATCCTTTCACATTGTCGCATTCTCATTATTTTCCCTAACAGTTTTTTTGCAATTAGCTACATGATTTGCATGATTACATAACTACATGATTTCTTTTACAGAAAAGGTTCCAATTTATATTTTAGGTGGGATTTGGTAATCAAACCCCTGGTGCTTGTAGGAGAATAGTATCATTTTGCTTTCATTTTGTTCTGTGAAGGGGTTGGTCACCTCTCCAAAATATTCTGGATTTTCATTATTATGATTTTAGAGAAAAGAAACTGAGGCACAGAAGAGTTATGATTAATGCAAAGTTTTGCTTTGCGAAACAGCAAATGAAACAAGACGAATCCTCCTTATCTCAGGCTTGAATCTTATGTATCCTTTTAGAAAGAACGGCAGTTTTGACTTTTTTTTTCTTTATGGATAAGCTACAAGTGATGCACCTAACTAAACCAAACCAACCTAACTAAACCAATCCGTATCATATACAACAATATACTATCTAAACTGACCCTGAATCTGGAAATCTCCTCCTCCCACCAAATGTTTAGTGAGTTTTCCCTTATAGGAGAGTGACAGCAATGAATTGTGAGAGAAAAAACTGCCCTGTAATTTCAGTGTACATATAAAATGCTAAGGGAATAACAGAGTTCTCTGTGCACAAAGATGATATGTTGTTTTGCTACTGATGTTTTTAGACTGTGTATACTCTTTAAACCTTAAAATTAAGAAAATAGGTATCCTGTGGGTGGGATGGGACAGGTGGTAATGAAGTGCTTGGATTGTAGTAGAATCATTTTCCTTATCACAAACTACAGAGTCAGTCCATTAGTTGGCTTCCAGCAGGTCCAATCATGCTAAATCCATGTGTATTAATGGATTTAGAGTAACGGGTCAAGAATCACAAAAATTCAGATGTCTTCTTTCCTACTACCCCAGTGATTAGTGTGGGTTTAGCACCTGGGAAAGTGTCCTTAGCTTTACACCAGTTGTCTTAATGGGATGGATAGCACAAAGTACAAGCAGTAAAAATTGCTCTGCTGTCTTGAATGGAATATAATTTGCTGAAGCATTATACAGCACATTGAAGTTTTTCTTTCGTTTTCCTTGCAAATAGAGCAAATACAGCAAAAGAGGTAATAAGCAGCATGTGCTTGGCAATCCTGCCAGCAGTTGTATCCACTGTGACAGACAACACCTGATAAACATGTAGCTGATGGCACCTTAGTTGGGTAGTAGCGATGGGATGCAGTGAGTGGAAACATGAAACAGGGGCACTGGGAAATAGGACTAAGCTGCTTATGGTACATCTGCTGCATATAAGTCTTTGAAAGTATGCATGCAACTATATTTTTAATCAAACCCCAGATGTTGCTCCATATAGCCCCGGATTACAGTGTGCTACAGATTCATTGCCTTGGCATGTGTCCAGTATTTGACACAGTGATATGTACTGAGTACTGATATGGGTAATAATGACATGATTTTGTGGAACTACTTTTCCCACAAGTAGTTTCCTCCAGCTACAATTCTAGAAATGTCAATGAATATGAAAGGCAATTAGGTTGCGATCAGCAACAACTCTGAATTCGGACTAAGTCCTAGGAAAAAAAAAAAAAAAAAAAGCCAAAAGCATGAAGTGTGGTCACTCTTTTCTCTTAAAAGCATGGCCACAAGAGCAGTTGTTTTCTTTCCTGTCTCGGTAACAGGAGACCTCACCCCACAAACTCTATCTTCTGCCTGTCCTACTCAGAGACACTGCTTTCTCTCCCCTGAAAAATGTCTTAGCTGCCATACCAACTCTTACTCGTATGTTCCACTTTTATTATTGAAGCAGTTTCATCATCCAGAATAAAATTCCTCAAACCAAAGAGTAAAAGAAAGGTAAAATATGATTTAAAAAAACCAAAGAGGAGGAATTAGAGGCATTTGAAAGAAGCTCGCCCATTAGGACGGTATCTGGAAAGGATGCCCTCCTTTAAGGACAGCTTATTTAGCTTGCATGAAACAGTTGGGGAATCACCAAAGGATAAATTTGGCCCCTAGCTCCTCATCCCCATGAAGGCAAAAATGAAAGCAAAATATCAGTCTCATTAGAAAAATATAATGTAAAGCTGTTTTACTGAAAAGAAAAATTAGATGCAACTGAAACACTGGCGTTACTTTTAGGACCATTGGTTTGGTTTAAAGCACACAACACAAATCATAAGTTTAGCTGAATATGAGAGTATTGTAAACACAATTATAGACACTGGCTCACAACCAGAAAACCCATGCTATCTCCTCACATTGTATTTTTCAATTTATTTTGATTTGCCAATTAGATATTCATGGATAGCTGCAATGGAGAGAAGAAAACTACAGAAGGAAATGGAAACGGAAAGAAAGGAGCAAGATGCTAATAAATGCATTTTTATGAAAAAAAAGAAATGTGTTTGGAAGTCTTACGTTAGGGAGCAATACAGTGGATTGCAGATTACTGGAGAAAGGAACGCAATGAACAATTAGAAGAGGATATACTCAAAAAGTTTGGAAAAGTCTTCAAGGGACTTGAATAACTATTTGTGACTGGTCTATTCTTGGCAGAACTTTGTCTAACCTGTCCTTAACACATCACTGTGTTATGGTTATGGTACACTTCCGTAACTGGAATCTCATCCAGTGCTCGCCTTCCTGGAAGAAAACTTTTTTTTCAGTGTCTAGCCTGATTCCATCTTCCTGCAATTGAATCCTGTAATTAATTGTTTAATGCTTTGTTCAAGGAGGACAAATCTTTTCACCCCTTTGCACCAAGCTTTTGATTGTGGGAAAACTGTGACAATGTCCCTTGTCTCTTCTATAGGCTGAAAAAACCCGGATCAGTGTTTCTTCGTAAATCATATTTCCTTGACCTCTGCTTTGGACTTTCTCCAACAGCCCTGAGTCATGTAGCATCCGAAATGAGATAAAATACTATAGGAGAGGCTTCATAAATGCTGAGTAGACTGAAAAGACTGGGAGGGATCCTAGACATTTAAATCATCTTGTCCTTCTCTAAATTGAGCCACCAAATATTTGAGGTTTGCTCATTACCATTCATGACAGCAAATTCAAAGGATGAAGATAGAAAGCATATATATGTATGTGCATGTTTTGCCTGATATGCAACATACAGCTGTTCTGTTTTATGTCTGAAATAAGGGGAGAAATAATAACGGAACTATTCTCAGCAAGCATAATGAATTCCCTGACACAGTGGTATTTTTTTTCCTGACAGATAGGAAGTCACTAAAAGATTGTTTATTAGTCTAAAAAATACCACTCTAATTAATGTTACCAGCAGAAAGATTCAGCGTGCTCACAAGAGCTCTGCCAAGCCTGAAGAGAACCACCAGCCCATAAACGCAGGCCTAGCTCTTCAGCGGAAGCCAATTTCGGACTTCACAGAGATCCTGAAGGTGGTCTTAAAGCAGCAAAGTCCTCTGTCACTGCTCCCTGTCAACTTTTCAGTCTGCTGTCCTTTTTTTTTTTTTTTTTTAACTCATTTTTTCTTTATATCATCTGTATAGTTCTGACAGAAGATTTCAGAAAAAAATCTTTTAAACTTTTATCTCTTTAGGGATTTGTTTCTTCACGTTTTCCTCCTTCACAGTTTTTGACCCATTCTGGTTTTGTAAGGCTGTTCTTCTCTTCCAGTGACACAAAGTTTGTTTTGCCTATTTCTGTGAAAGTCCAGATGTTAAATACCTTTTCTAAGCTGCTCTCCCTTTGTTTATGTTCAGAAAGCATAGTCATTTCCTATATGGACCCACATTGCTTCCTTTATCAAAATGCCTTGATTTTAGTAAAGCAATGTAACAGTGTTATCTTCATCTAGTAGAAAAGGGAAATTTAAAATTAAAACCCCAGAAGCAGCCTGGGTCCAGATGGCCATTGAGATGAAGTTTTCTTGTATTCAGTGAAATTCGTCTAGTGACGTAGTTGTTTCTGCTTGCCTAACTTTGAGGCATTATTTTGAATCAGTCAAAATACTGAGACCTACATTCAAATTAAGAGTCTTGATGCTGCAAGAGCTTTAAAGTGTGTGTCCATTTCATATCTGCATAGCATTCAGATCTAAGTAAGTATGTGCTTAAGACTGATTTTGTAGTTTTCTCAAAGAGGTGATTAATTCGTGCACATGTTTAACCTTCAGCCTGTGTTTCGCAGGAAGATGATGTGAAAAACCATGGACTGAAGAAAAGCCAATGAAGTTTTAACAGAAAAAAATCTCATGATATTAGTGTCTTGAAAGCTCCTTTAGGCACCAACATATAGTTCCAAAAAGAGGAAAAAAATAGTGATGGATGATGAGTATTTTTTTCCAAACGTTGGTTTTCTTCTTTCAAACATAGATGTGCTCTGTTTCAGTTGATATCAAACCTACATTTTCCATCATGATAGCATTAAGCATTAATGTGGGAATACTTAAAGGAAGTACTTTTGTTTCCCCAATTAGAAGCTTCCCAAAGGCAGCTGTAATCAATACAGTCTTATGGGGGCTGACATTCTAAACTAGCAAGGTCTGTGGCTTTTCTTGGAGCTGGACTCACCATACTCGAATGTATCACAGCTGATTTATTCTGTTTGCATTTGCTCACATTGAGAAGTTTTGTAAACATTTAAACTACTACAAAATTTTATTTGATTCCTAAAATCTCTCTCATTGAAAATGGCCTCCAGGGGTGTTGGAAACAAAGTAGTTCACCCCTTGCACTTACTCCCACTCTGAAATTAGCATAGGTCTGTATTTATTGTGTGACTGTCTGTATTTATCGTGTGACTGTCTCCAAAGCATGAGCCTCAAAGTTCAGATTTTTCTAAAAAAGGTTTCTGTGGGCTCATGAATTGAATATGAATTTTATTCTTAGGTTGTGTTAGAAAAGATAAAAATGTGCATCATGTTTAATAATCTAGGAGAAAGGAAGAAGTTTCAAGTGCTCTTTTGACTCAGCTTTCCTGTTCAGCTGCAGAGCAGGTAGGCTCTTCCTCGAGTTGCAGACTAGTCTTTCCTGCAGCGTTCACCCCTTAACTAGGTGTCCTCGAGTTGCAGACTAGTCTTTCCTGCAGCGTTCACCCCTTAACTAGGTGTCATTCTGTCTTAATGAGTGAGCTCTGAATGCATAAGCCAAGCTCAGTTGACCCTTGGCTGCCTTCACCATTAAGCCGTTCAGTTGCTTGAAGTGGTCGGGACTCTGAAAAGTGTATGGCTGATCTGTGGGGACAGGGCAAAGCGCATCAAACTCATTGCACTCGGCACTCTCTTCTCATCAGAAAGTTGAAATAGAGTCTTGTTGCTGCATTGAAGTGTCTGCAAATTGCTGTCTAACAACATACAAATAAATAGACATATAAATCCCTGATTTGTTCAGGCCCTCTAGTAAATGACTAACATGCCTTAATTTAATTTGCATGCTGCTTTTCAGACTTCTGCTGATGAACCTCATCACAGACAGGAATTAAAAGGGATTGTTGGCGATGGAGAGAGGACTTTTTCAAGCCACTCAAAACACAGAAAAGCTTGAAAATTTGTATCTGCAAGGTATGGCTCATACTTGTGCAAGTGCTTAATCCAGTTGAAATAAGAGGAGCTCCTGAAAGTTTATTACCACTAAATGTTTTTTAAAAGCAGAGGCTTATTACGTCAACAGGCAGAAGAGGTGGAGATTAAATGAGGCATCTGGTCTCTTGGGTCTCAGAAGTCGAAGGGAAGTGCCCTCATCCCATCAACCACTACCAGCAAAATACACCCACGCAGAAAAAGAGGCTTTTTATTCTCGAGGTAAATATAGATCCAGTTTTCTCTTCATTGTTCAAAATGTGTGGGATTTTATAGCTTAGTGCTAGACAAGCTCAATACCTGACTGAAATAACCTTAGAGAAAGATACATATTGAGGGCTGAATTCACACTGCTCTGTGAAAGTACATCTGTTTTATATGAGACACACAATCTGTCTCATTCCAACCTGCATTTCTGGGTCACTTGAGACATTTAAACTGCACTTATAATTAACAGCTATTTTTAAACAGCGAAAAAATAGAGCACTGGTAAGGTACAAAAGCATTAAAATTGCCCCAGTTTTGCTTTTCAATAGGACACACCACTGCAATATGCTTCAAGATCAAAGAGAGCTCAGAAAAAAGAGACAGGCCGATCAGTGGGGATAAATTGTTCCCATTATGATGGTGTAAGAATAGGGTTCTTTCAATTGAAACAATTTAATAACCACATTCATTACATTGGTGTCCACTTGGTTTTATCTGAGCAGTTTTTGCATAACTGGGGAGTGAGTTCAATTGAGCTTATTCTCTAGAAATTAAGATGTGCAGAATTTGACATTCAGAAATTAGGCACTAATAGTCAGCAAAGCAGTTGTCTTGAGATTCCCCCTGGATGTAGCTGGATCTGCCTACCACTAATTATGTCAAATGCAAATGTATTCTCTAGAAGACACACCAAAAAATTTCATTAGCTCATTTCAAGGCAGTTAAGGTTATACCAGAGCAATGACAGATGTCAGAGCATTAGCTTTTTCTCAGTGTTTATAAAATCGCTTTCACAAGAGCAGAAGTCAAGTAAGTACAGCACTGCTGCTTGTAAAGTCTTTTTTTTCTACCATCAACAGTAAATGTATTTTTAAAGGACCAATTTAACAGTCCTGAGCAAAACAACCAAACAGTGACTCCAGGGTGACATTTTCAGCAACAATTTTATAAGGAACAAGGAAGTCATTGATGGATTTCTGTTTTCTTCCAATGCTGACTTCAGCAGTGGACACCTATGTCTTAGAAAAGAGGTGGATTCTCTGCCAGACAGCTTGGCTGCGAATGATTAAGTTTGCCAGTTCTCAGTTGCACAGCAGAGCATAATGTGCAAAGTGAAGTGCAGTTTGTCTTGAAATACTAGAGATATATTAAGAGTGAATCTTCACAAGTGTTTCCATGAAGAACTGAATCTAGAGCTTGCACATGACATACATAACCTACCTTATCCATTTCTGTCTGCTCTCCTCACAAGTAAATGGAACATACACAGGAACATTTAAAAGACATTTCCCAGTGTACACAGAATCCTTTCTTGTTTTCTCACTGCTGCCAAGCCAGTGAAGAGTAAGGAACTGTTGAAGCATGCGCTGGGTGGCAACTTCATAATAGCAGCATTTCTGCTCTCTGCCTCTCCCTCTTTCCCCTTCTTTTTTATCAGAAGACAAAGTGTGAAAACTGTGAAGTTATCCTTGCCTCAGTGAAAGCTTTTAAATGGATGGCTTTTCCAGAAGCAACAGTGCTTCTCTTACTTGGCTATTTCCCCAGATGGGATTTGCAATATAAAACCATACATGGATCCGATATTGAGGAAAGGGGATAAACTTGTACAAATCACTGAAAAGATAAATATGCCATATAGATCAATAAATAAAAGCTAGTCCCCAAAAAATCAAACTCCAGCATTACAGGCCAATTAAGATGTTATTTACTGCTGATATGATTGCTAGTTTGATGCTCTCCTTATTCATTTTTATACTATAGGCATTTGTTTTGTTGAAAGATATATAACTGATTTGTAAATAGAAAATGATATAGGTAGATTTTATGTCTCATATAAATGTTAATCTGTGATCCATATTAAATATATATACTGTAGGGCTTTTCTTTCTTTTTTTTTTTATATTTAGACACAATTCTAGCATAATTAAAATAAAGTATGCTGGCTTTATTTTTTCAGTAAGTCGTTTCCAACCATAGAGCTCAAATAACAGTGCAACTGCAGCATGAAATGTGGTTATAATAGCCTGAGACCACATTTCCTGAAACTAAAACATGGGAGATAATAGTGTGAAGGTACAAATTAAATGCAAATAAAACAGATTCCCCATTGTTGCTAATCCCTGGATTGGATTTCAGTGAGGAAATTAGCTGTAATATTTAACCTCTCTGCATAGTAATCTTTGACATATTATCAGTTACATATTCAGAGTTTACATAGAAATTATTGCACAGGAATTTGAGAAAGACACCTTTTATATCCTAAATGGAACTATTCTGCAGTAAACAATGCAACGACGTCTAGCAGAGACAGATAGTTGTGATAATTTTGTAATTGATAAACATTTGGTTGCTACCACTTGACTTTTCAGATGTAGCCAAATTTAGACATCATCTTAGATAAACCTGTGCAACTGCTGTTTTAAAAAGAATTAATTTGTTTGAAAGCCTCTTAAGAGTGTGTTTATTTATACAGAAATCTATCAAAACTTCAACAAGTTCATGAGCTAGTATCAACTCAGAGTAAACTTATTTAAGCAATAAGCTTTAAATATTTGCAACATGTTAATTAAACAGCTGTAAAATAATGTAGTAAATGGACTCTAAGATTTAAAATTTATTTTTTTGTCTCTCTGAGAGTTCTTTTAAAACAATGGACATTATACAGGGTCTCCATTACTTCTGCAGTTGCAGAAGCGTGTGGCATGGTAAAGTTGCAGACGGCTTACCACTGCAAATAGTTTGATGTACATTTGGAAAATTGGGCAAATCAATAGAGAGGACCCTGGGTAAAAAAAATCATTAATATCTAGAATTTAGTAATAATTAGAATTTAATAATATTGGAATAGTGTATCTTTTTCTTTGGGATTTTCATATATATTTAAATTACAATATTAATAGGATATATGCATTTTTCTTAATTACACTTACTTAGACAAAATACATTAGTATTTCATTTCACTTCCAGTAATTTTTTTTCCTGACTTTTTAACATTGTGATTAGCTTGCTAATATGAAATTTTGAAAATTTAATTTTGACATAATGTATAGATTCTAAGGCATAGACTCAGATCCCACATTCTTAGACTCGTTTTACAGGTGACATATGGACCTTGCAAATACATGTTTCTCTCCTTAGCTACAGTAATGCAAAAGCACAAGAAATGCTGCAAGGCATCATTAGACCAAAGGAAATATTCTTAAAGGCATTTTGGAGAGACTCTTTCTATTCTCCCTTTCTTTATTCTTCCTTGACACACAGAATGTCCTGGATGTTTAGACATTTGGTAAATTATCCAGTGTCAATGTTTCTGCTGACAGAGAGCAAGGAATCTGGGTTAAATCCACTAAGATCATTTAAGAGTTCTAGCAGCCTGAGTGTGATCAGACTACACAAATATCTACCTCAATTTATCCGAATATTTTACAGTTAACTTTGAAAACTGGTAACTGAGAATAGGCGGTGATTGATATATCCCTTTGCTGTTTTCTTCTTCACCACTCCTTACGGTATTACCTCGACAAGCATGGAGACAACTGCATTGCAGGGTACGCATGAAGTCCCACAAAACAGAGCTTGTCACGGGAGCTATGGCACAGCATGACTGTGGTTGTAGTTCATTGATTGTGAGATGTTGACAAATATCAGTTTAGTGCCACTCAGTGTTCAAATATTGTCCATTCTTTTGTTTCAGGTTTTGACTCTAAATGTGGTAAAGATGCAAAATATCTGAAAAGTATTTCAGAAAATCTTTACGATATCTATATCTATAAAAATATCCATACAATGCAAAAATACCTGTTTGAACTGTCTCTTAAAATTCAGATAGATCTTTATTTTTGACTTTGATCCAGCGAGAACAGTTATTATTGTCATCTGAGAAAAGTAGTTGACATGCAGAATGATATATAAAAGCTACTTCTGAAATATCAAGCACCAGCGTTCCAGGACATTTAAGATATTATTTGTTGCTCATGCAATTGCCAGCTAGAGCTTACATGTGACTTGCAACCATTCTACAAGACCTTCCCAAGAAAATCACCGTATCAATGATGCCATTGTTATTCATATGAAGATAATTCCCCCCAGACAGATGAAAGCATGTGAATCCTGTACTTGGTGAAAACAGAAATAGCAGTTGAGTTGAAGAGAATGGCTGAGCCCAAACAAACAGGGTGTTCTCTTCCCTAAGGAAATGTATCTTGGCAGTCCTCATGCCAGCCAAGATGACAAAGGAAGGACAAGGCTTCAGTGTACTCCAGGGACACATGGTTAAGTCTGTTTGGCAGTTTGCTGTCAAAAGCTTATGGTAGGCCAGGCCAGGGCCCAGACCACTTTGACAAGATAAATCTGGCTGTACACGTGAGTTGTATCTGTTTTGCTTGTTTTTGTTCTGATGCAACAGCAGGAGCTCAGGCCCAAACACTTTGCCTCATCTTTGAGTGAGGGAGACATCAGGCCATGCCACTGGAGCCAGGATTGCCACTTGACCTTCCTACCTGAGTCACATTTCCCACAGACTCACAAATGCTCCCAGAGCAGGTCTGCAGGAGTAAGAGGGTTAGCCCTCGGTATGGTGGTTTTGCAAGGGACTTCCCTGACGTTTTTGTTTTTTGAAGCAGCTGTTACTCTACATTTTATATCAATGGACATATTCTTTTTTTTTTTCCTCCAGGTTTCCTCCAGTTAGCTTCTGGATTCATGAGACAGAAGTGTGTATATTCTGTTTTTACTCCTTTCTCTTTAATACCACCCTTTAAAAACAAACAGATCTCCAAGCCTGTGAAGTTGCAATGATGCATTTTTGAGTGAATTCATGCCTAACTTAAATTTTTAAGGCAACTAGTAGAGTGTAGCTGAGATCAGTCATGCTTGCCTGGAAGAGAACGGAAAGTAAAGTGGTCGTGGATAAAATCAGAATTTAAGTGGTCCAGAAATAAATGGGAAAATATCTGAGAGCTGACTTTGGGTCTTAATAAATCAATGTGGATGTTACATGATGGGGAAGAGCTTGCCATGTGTTGCAACCCTGAGAAAAATAATTGTTTGGATATATGTGACCATTGCTAGGTACAAGGGTAGATAGTTTCCCACTCTGCTGTGTAAGTGAGCAAACTGGTGGGTCATATGTGCAGGGAGAGAGAGAAGAAAGAAGTTAACTGATTGGGTACACTGAAATTACACATGCTCAAATTATTACATTATCCTCTATACACAACTAAGATATGGAGTATTTGTCTCTTTTTCAAGGCAGAAGTCTCTTTTGATTCCCGCCGTCTTCCTCCTGGAACTCTAGGCAGGTGAACTACTGAAGCCTGGTTTCCAAAGCATTTATTTAGAATGGATTCTCTGGAGTCTCATAAAGGTTAAGCTTACACAGAAGTCTGCAGCCTGATTGCCGGTCTGTATGAACTTCTACGTTCATTACCTCTTCCAGTACCACTAGCTGTTCAGCTGTAATTAGTTACTGGGTTCAAAAGTTACCTGGAAGATACAAACCTCTCAACGATGGCAAAAGCTGTATTTTGTAGAAGCCAAGATAGGAAAAAAAAAAACACACACGACCACCAACAAAAGAAATATTCACTTGCTATGCCTTTTCCCTACAGACAAGTTAAAAGAAGACAGAAGCAGACTGCATCTCTCAGTCCAGTCTCATGCAAAATGAGCATTGACTTCTAGTCTTGTCCCTCCTTGGTTTCCTGTCTGGGATCTGATATACTTCTGCTGTGCACTGAGTTTTTTTTTTAATTGTTGCTTTCAGTATCTTTTGTCTTCCTACCCTAGGAACCTGATAGCCTTCCTTCTTCCCTACCTTTCAGCAGCCCGACCACCCTTACGTTATTGAGGTGTAGTTCTTTCAGTTTAAGTTGTAGTTTTTCATTGATTCTGACATAAATATGAGCGATATATTTTTAGAATCCTTTCTTTTTTTTCTCCTGTTTTATGTTTTCATGTTATTTGAAGTTAAGAAACACAGTGCTAAGAGTAGGCACCAATCCAGGAAAACTTTTGATCATAAACAACCCCACTGCTTTAACTGTGGGGTACTCAGCTGTGCCTGTGACTGTACATTTAGAACTTAATACGTTCAAGGTGAGTGCTAAAATCCTCCACATCTTGCCAAAGTGAGCTGTAGCTGGCTTGTTATGGAAGTGTCTGTTATCTCACTTAATATCCTTAACCAATCATAAATTTGTCAATCTGGAAGCTGCCTTACATGGATGACTGTCTCAGCAGTGATAAACCATGGGCAGCAGCTTCTCTAGAACTGTTTGGACAGTTCTACCCACGGGGACTGTAGGAATGTCATCGCTCCATCCTGAGGTGCCGCTTCCTCCGAGGAGGCCACCAGCTCTTGTCTGTGCATCTTGTTGACTGGAGCTGCTGAGTGTCTACACACAGAGCTCCAGTGCTGGCAACGTGAGCGGCTCTGCTCTGAATCTAAAAACGTCAGACCAAATCTGCTGGTGATACCCTGGCATAAACAGAATGCAGTGCTTCATCATGCAGCTATTAGCTGAATTAGGTAATAATTGATGTTAAATTAATAATGGCAGCTATGCTGCATGTTTTGTGGGTTCCACATGTTATTGTACTGTAGTATAATTCTTACAACTTTTAATTTTACGCAGAAACACTTGCTTATGCAGCAGGTGTGATATCTACACTCTTAGGTAGTTTAATATTTTAAGATTAATTTTTTCATATGCTGTCATTTTCTACTATTTTGGGCTCCTGGTATAAGATTTGGGGCATAGGTCCTTGTAAACGATATGTAGATAGGTACTCTTTAAGTTAAAATTGAGAAACCTTTCCTTTCTAGAGCATTTTAAACCAAATTTCAGTATTATAGCCTTTTTATTTGTTTAATTAACTTAAGAACTATTTTCAATAAAGCAATTTACAGGTGCCGTGTATAACAAAGTTGTTTAAGAGTATGGGAAAAACACAGTACAAGAGAAATGCAAATCTGCATAAGCCTCATTGTGATTTAACCCTTTTAGAACTGAGTATAGCATAAAAGGCTTGACTTTTTTTCCTTTTTTTTTCTGCAGATGTATATAGACTGCACAGAAACTGAATCTCTCACTTATACCACAGCCCTGGTAATAATGTGTTCAGTTAATCTGCACAGTGTAGAGTCATCCCCTCAAAAAAGTAATTCACTTCTTTAAAAACTAGGAGGAAAATAAATATGGTGCAGTAAAATTGTTGAGTAGAGGAATCTATCTGGACATTTCACAAAACATTTACTTATGCCGATAATTCCCAGAAGTGCTCTCAAGAGTGCTTTAAGCTGAGGATTACTGCACTGGATCTGATGGACTTTTTTTGTAGCCCCTTTAAAAGGCAGTGAACCGTTTTTCTATTTTATTTAAATAATGCCCCTTAAAATGGATTTTTAGAGGTATAATAACTCCTTAAGAGTCAGTTATGCTAAACAGTTTCTCTTGATAGAAATGTTGTAAAACTCGTTAACTGCACAATTTCAGATGCCGGCTTGGTGAACACTAACTGACATGTGAATGGCCGGAGTTTGTAAAATAAATTGAAATAGTTGTTGTATCACACAGCTTGCAATGCACAAGCTGTAGGCCACAAGGGGCTCCAACCTGACAGAAAATTACTTCAAGATGAATGAAAAGTGCTTGTTTCTCTTTATTAGTTTTTAGAGAACAATGAAAATGTTGAATTGTTTACAGAAGGCTTGATTAAATGTGGTCAGTGGGGCCATGTCCCTCCTGCTAACTGTTAGCCTTCCCCACCCCCCAGCCCCATCCCTCCACCCCATGCATCTTCTTATAGACTATTATGGTCACACATCTGTGTGTGAAATGTGCTCATTTTGACATTCCTCTGCTGCTTGGAGCTGCTGAGGCCTTTGTTAGGTAAAACACTGTTGTCAAGCCTAACAAGCAGGTCATGCAATTTGCTGGACACTGCAGCAGAGAAAGGGCCGCTACGAATCGCTGCAGCATCGAACAATGCTTGGTTCAATATCAAAATACATATGTATTTTTTTGTTTCTTTGTTCTGCCCCAGTACTTTCAATATTTGGGAAAAATACATATTTTGCATCTTAAGGAGAAAAAATAAAAAGAAAAAGGAAGAAAAAGAAAGAGAAAAAGAGAAAGAAAAAGAGAAAAGGGGCTGAGAGCAAATCCTACTGTTTGTTTTATTCTTTTGTTGTTAGTTATAGTATGGTGGGAGGGGGAAAAAAGAAAGACTTTAACTGCCCTTTTGTGACCTAAATTCACTTTCTCTGTGATACTAAAGGCACAATGAGGGGATGCTTCATGCCATACAATATTCTACTAGATTATTTGGTCTGCTTTCAGAGCAATTCAAATTAAGGCCACTTTAGTAGAAGTGGTATTTGCACAAGATGGCAACAACAGCAAATGTCCCTTTAAGGCAATGACTTTAGAAACAACTTCTTAAAGATCAGGTTCATTTAGCAGAAATCAGGAGAGCGAAAACCGCTGGATATATTGCCATGGCTGTTGAACAAAATTGTCTTCCTTTTTTTTTTTTTTTTTAATCCACCCTTTTCCACAGTGTTCAGCCCTTCCCCCATCTCTTTCCTACAAGAAAAATCAAGCACTAATGTGCAAGGGTTTGAATGCTATTTGTGGCAATCTGTCACTTTACATAGTGTACCGCCCTGATGTGAAAGCAGGATTTTCTTTTTTTCTAACTGCAGAACATGCTTTTCCAGGCCTATTATGTGTATAAACAATGGCATATGTAATTACCTTTCTGGGATGGCAATTATTTCTCCACATCAGCCACTGAAGTTAAGGCAACCCATGCCAGTATCTGCCACTTCCAAAAACAAACAAAAGAAGGATATCCCAAATATTAAAAAAAAATCCCAAAACATTTGGCGATCGGATGAAGGCTGGTTATGTCAGCCTGGGAAGGAATAGATACTATCACTGCAGCCTGTAAATGTCAGCATGATCTTTTTTTTTCCCAGCAGTAATTGCTTTATATTTTGTTTCAGATTGAGTCATTTCTACCTTTGCCTACAAGCCAGTTTTTGCAACCAACCTCCCTGTGCTGAAAACTTTTGCACTTTTGCTAGGGCGGATTTCCCTGGCAATTCTGTGGGTAAGAAAATACCATACCTGTCATGTCAATGCTGTTGGATGGTGTGAAATGCTGACTTGCTTGTCTTGCTTCAAGCTACAAGAGGTTATCCAGGGTGGTGGGTTGAGAAAGTGGGGGATGAAGGAGAATTTTTCTTTTCTTTCCTCCATTATGTGTCTGTCTTGCTGTGTATGATTATAGTCCCGAGTATTACTGAGGAACATCCACTCTTTGACCTGAACGTTCTTGGGCAGATCTGTCATCATTTCACTATATCTGACAGTTTAACTTACCTCTAGGTTTCAGCTGGTGCTTTAAATCAAGGGCCTTATC
>VWPW01027471.1:0-33942 GCA_013389825.1 Crypturellus undulatus
GACTAGCCTGTTCGAAGGACCTTCCATTAGCAATATAGCTTTAGCATTAAAAACTAGGTAAAAACAGTATCTCAAGTGAGGACAGGTATCAGTACAAAATGGAACAGGAGCTACAGGATCATAGCAGGAAATCCCGACTACTGTGTGGATTTCTAAATGCAGCACCAGATTTAGTTTCTGTCTGGATATGATATGTTTTATTTTTTCCACAGTGAAAAAAATGCATGAGTACAATCCTTTCCAACCAAAATATTTCCCACTTGAAGCAACGTTTAGTTCATTTGAATAGCTTGAGGTTTGAGAGCAGTTTATTTGGTAATAATAATAAAAAAAATCTACATCTTCTTCTAAATAGTAGAGGAACCTTTATTGCTTTAGATTCTCAAGTGCTGACAACTGAAAGTACTTAGATGTCTTCCTGAACTGTATTTAACATTTTTTATATATGAAAGTCAGCTGATATTTATCCCTGATGATTAAGTCTGGAGAACGACTATAAGATAAGTGGTGACCTGACTATGACTCACAGCTGACTCACAGTCAAATGCCTGTTAAGATTGTATTTCTAAAAAGAAAAATAACATATAGTTAAAGATTTTCTTTTTTCTTCTACATAAATTTAAGTGCTCATTTCCTGACTTCTGGCATGGCCTCCTTTTCCACTGCGTCATTCGGTCCCTGTCTCAGTGTTTGACCACCCTCATGGCAAAAACACTTTATCTAGTCAGAATTTCACAAGCTCCAACTTGTTGCTTTTCCCTCTCAGCGTTCCACTGTCCTCTTCCAAAAAGAAAGTCTGTCTCTCTTTTCTTAGGTCTTCTTCCCATTAGGTACCTGAAGACAGCCTTAGGATCTTTGCTGATCTTCTCCAAGCTGAACGAGCCCTGATCCCTCAGTTTCTGAATGTCTTGGTGGCACTTTGCTAAACTCACTTCAGTTTGTCCATCTCCTTCTTCTACTGAGGAGTCCAAGTCCAGACATGATACTTCAGATTCAGTCAAGTAAAGGGGAAGAATCACTTCCCTCAGCCCTGCTGCCCCCTGTTCACACACCATAGGCTGTTGGCTGCCTTTGCTGCCAGGGCATACTGCTGTCTCATGCTCAATTTATAGTCCAGCAGCACTCATAGGTCTTTTTCTACAGAGCTGCTCTCCTTGCCACTCTTCCCGCAGCCTGTAAGGTGCATGGAGTAATTCTGCCCTTCCAGAGGTTCCTGTGAGCCCATATCTCCAGCCTATAAAAAAATGCAATAGTCTCAGGATAGTGATAACCACAAAACTGTTTGGACAATAAAATGGCATATCCTGTAACTACACCTAATACCAAACTGACTGGGAAATTTGGTATTGGGCTAGCTAAAGGTAAAGCCAAGGAGAACATTTTTCTTGTGATATGAGAGAGGGTCTGTTGAAGATTTCCAGGATTCTGCTTTATTGTTATTTGCTTTCCAGCTTCATCATAAATATTATAAGCCCTTATCAATGCTGAGTTTGCTGTCACTAATTTATCTCGCATTATCAGAATAACACAGAGATCACCAGAGTAAAGCACTGAATGACTCCAGCACACCTCAATAGTGTGAACCTGTCCTAGCTCTATACCAGTGTTTCACGAACCCATTACTTATTGTGACTGTCCCATGCTTATGCCTGTTCCAGTAAATGCCCAGAAGAGTCTGGCTGGCCAAGATCAAAATCATCTCATGGAGTAGTCCAGCAGATTACTAATTCAGACATTTGAGATCCATCATAACAAAGCTGGACATTGGTTAATTTCTAATGTTATAGATTTTACCTGTTTTTCTCTTCATAGCTCTGTCATTTTTCTGTCATTGTCAAACTTCTCTTTAAGCAACATTTCCAACACTTTAATAACCTAGCAGACTGCACTTTATTGACTTTCCATGAGACACAAGTGCCAAAGTGACCGTAGGTGTGACTCATCTTACCTACTTCCAAGTGTTTCTGAGTTAGACATCCGGACAATACTAATTTTCAAACCAGAGAGAGATCAGCACCTTAAGAGCAATACATTCTATCCATTCTGAACATTTTTCTTTGCTATGAGGTATAAATAACTCCCCAGAGCTAAATCCTTACTGAAACAGGATCCACCATCTAATTTGGAAAAAAAAAAAAAAAAAAAAGAGGCTTATGAACTTAAGCTATAAGTTTAGAGGAAGAGAATTCTAAGATGTTATCACAATATTTATTTTGATATTTTATAGCATATAGAAGCTTTTTATAATACCACATTATTTCAGACTATAGAATTACTTCTTTATGACAGTTTCTGTTTTTCAGTATAGTGACAAATGGAGTAATTGCGTCCAAGAAATTCAGAGGCTAGTGTGTTTTGTGAAAAGCTGGTACCACATAAAGAGAATATTAAAGCTATCAAAAAGCAACTGTGTTGACTATGTAAAATAAAATACTGCTGTACTGTTACCAAGATGCTTTCAGATGTCACATGAAGGACTGTACAAAGAGCAATACCACTAGATGTCACCATCCTTCCATTGAAAATGCATCAGCAACCAGCGGGATTTTCCAGAGCCTGATTTTTTAAGTACCACTGGATCGACAAGTAACAGACTGAGGTGAAGTCTTAAGTCGTGGTTTTTCAGCTCTGTTGATGTGTAATCCAATCAAAAGCCATGTTCCATCCTTTCTTTCAAATAGCACTGTGCTTGGATTGTTTTAAAAGGCTAATTTTCAGGTGAGAGCCCAAATTTTAGTTTGATGTTAGTCAAAATTCCCTAAACTAAGATTAAACATTGTTGGTTTAAGTTCATGCAATGATATTAATTTAGTATGACAGTAATTCAAAATCTGCCTAATCTAAGATGGACCTCCAGGCGTCACATATATGACCAAGAATTGCTGAGCAGTTTGGGAGTGGTAATCTAGTCAGGTAATCTAGTAGGCAAGATTCAACTCTTGCCCATTGGAGCATCTTCCCTCACTGAAACAACCTTCCTTAGCAACAGGGCTAGAGTCAGGAAAGTTATTGGAACTACTTGCTGCTGAACAGCTCTGAACCTGCTTTCTCTGTTTTTCCACTCTGTTGAGTAGAATCAGCTGCATTCAGGTTTAATTTTCCAATAGGCAGATACAGATAGGAGCCAAATCCAGCTATTATCTCCTGGATAGGCATCCATCCTTTTTGGCCCTGAATCAGGGTTCATCCTTACTTGTTTCATCACTTTTTCACAGGAGTATGATTAAATAGAAGACTCCAATCTAAAGATTGGTATAATCTTTCTTTTACCACTGATCATTTGGAATTTGAGGGGGAACTCTATTCTCATTATTAGCATGACAATGGGAGAACATGCATCCTTTCCATTAATTTTCTCCCATTTTATTATGTTAGATGCTTTTGTTCTTCAGAGAGAAAAATCAGAGAAATACCAGCACAAAACAGTTAACAAAAGACTGTAACTGAGGGCAAATCAAGTATGTACCTTTCAGACATAGACCCAACCAAATATGTTTAATGGGGGGATAAAATCAGCACTGATGTTCTCACTGACAGTCGCCTCACTCCCGCAGTGATCCTCATGTTGAGGTGACCCCATAATAGTAACTTTGAGTAAAGGAGACCCAACACATGAGAGACTCACTCCTTTCTTACGCTGATGAGGATATGCTATTTTGGATCCAGGGAAGAAAATATTTTTTTGAGCCAATTGGCCTGTCCAGTTACTTCTGCAGCACGAATCACTAGAAGAACAAGGACTGATGAGAAAAAGACAAAGGTTACTAGGTAGTTATTATAAAAATGCATATTCATAAACTGGCAGCTTTGATATGGATAGTAATTATATTTAATTACACATTTAAATGTTGAACAGCTTGAATGAGATACACTCACATCTACTAGGATATTTTACAAAGGAAAAACTATGCCAAACTTTTTTTTAAACCTGTCAGCGCACGAGGTGACAACACGAAATGTAGTCCCTGAAGGCTGCTCAGTTTTGCTTGAAAGCAGCGGAATTGCAGAACACAGCAATAAACTCTCATAGGATATCACAGTCTGGAATTTTAAATAGGCCCCATGTAAGTAAAATCCCAGTCCATTATGCATAAGATTTTTTTCAAAGCACATAATTTTTGTATCACACATTTCAAAATGAGCAAAGAACAAATTTCTTATATTCCATAAGACTGTGCTTCATATATATTAGTAAAATCATAAAACAACAAGGATTTTAAAATACAGGATCCTCACAGCCTGAAACAAAGTGTTTCATTGGTCACCTACAGGATAGTCTCTGAATGAATCTGAGCAGTTATGTCCATCAAAAGCTGTGAGATATTCAGTACTCGAACCATATGAATGAGATAGTCACACTATCATAGCAAAAAGCTTTTATTCTTTATACAGCATTGTCAAATGTGATGCACAATACAGCTTTAAATACCTTTCAACTCCTATTTCAGAGCAATTTGTTAAAAAGCAAGTGGCCTGGAACTTCCCTCAGAGAAAGCTGCTGTGCTAATGTTGGATTGGGAAGAAGGCAATTTCTGTACACTTGGTTTTACATGCACTTGATTTCTGATAATTCATTTCAACACTGTTATATCATGTTACTCTAGTAACCGTGGCAGGATTAGTAGCAATACTGCAAATGGCAGTGTCATCAGGCAAAAATGTATAGCTTTGTGGTTTCAGAAAAATGAAGGCACTCAAGGTCATTAACATATAAAAGATTGAATAATGGTCTTTACAATAAACTCTTAAAGAACACCAGATGTTGCTCACAGGAGATCTGAATCTGGGCGACAAGATGTTGCTACTTGTTCCTTAAATGAGAATCAAAAATTACAATTGCACTTCTACCAAGATCTCTGTAGAGCTTCAGATACAGCAACTCTCTGTATCTTTTAGCATTATTTTAACATGATGATTACAGAGAATAGGCTGTATCATAGATAGAAAATTCACAGCTACAGAAGCAAAAAATGATTTGTTTCTCCAGAACAAACATGATTATATTAAATAAGAGATTATAATATATTGATACTCCTTTTAGACTATAGCATAAAGAAACATCTCATCTTAAACAGGCATAATTCCACAGAGACACACTTTATGGACAAGTCATTTTCAAAAAGACTATAGAAATAAAAAAGATGAGGATTAGGACAAGGTTCGATAAAGGATAAATATAATTTTAATTGACTGTCATATTCTTCTCAGATTCGCAAGTCCACTCAATTCCTTCTTGCTCTCCCCATACGAAATCAGTTCAACATAAATGCATGAGATTTCAGATGAACTGTACAAACTCACATTTCATGAGTCTTTTTAATAAATCATTTTAATAAGTGAACTTACTAAAATTTCAGGCTGAAATGTGTGTTGGGCAACCCTAGGGCAAACCAAAGAAACATCTACTGCTTTTACTTCATGCAGTTCTAAAGTTTACATATAATGCATTTTATATAGTAATTTGAAGGACATCCTAGCTAAGATGATATCACCTAATTGTTAGTATTCACAGAGGAGATATTTAGGTTGACGTTAACCTAACATGATATTATTCAAGTTTCTCTTACAGTCAGTGGGTATCTACATAATGTCTACACAGCAATTTCTCTATACTTAAGAGCAGACATCTACATACAGCCAGCTAAATAGTTCTCCAGCTGTTGACTGTAATGAGAAATTATGTATCCAGCACACATGCCGGCACACTAGTGGTAGACACTAAAGCTAAACCTTGGTCACTTATGTAGGGGTATGACTTCTTCGTCTAGCATATTAGTTGGACAGAGCCAGCTAAAGGATTTTTAGCAGTATGGGCAATCTTGAATTTTAATGGGACATGAATGATGGATTTGCTACTCCTTCTACCGGGGGCTGAGGTAACCAGTAACTACTGCTCTGGGGAGGACTGCCCTTTCCCCCAGCAGTTCTCCATAACTGTATGGATTGATACTTCTTTTAAAGAAACAGATTTTTCCACAAAATAAAAATGTGTAATATTTCCTCTTTTTAAACCAGTTCAAGATGGAATAAATTTCGTAGATATCAGAACTTCCCCTGGACAAACATGACCACTTTTCCCCTTTATTTTAGGGCCTTCGCCAGAATGCCATCTGTAATGCTTTGATCTGTCTGATTTTACCTACTTCTTGCCTACA
Organism: Crypturellus undulatus; assembly: GCA_013389825.1. NCBI lineage: Eukaryota > Metazoa > Chordata > Aves > Tinamiformes > Tinamidae > Crypturellus > Crypturellus undulatus. The sequence continues at coordinate 6,156 of VWPW01027471.1, forward strand.
CTGCAGCTTTCTTCATGTCCAGCCATTTACATTTTTCCCCCTTCAGTTTTCTTACATGCATCTTCTTCTAAAATGTTAGAACTTTTTTAGAAAGATTTAACTTGGAGCTCGACTGCTTTTTTACTCCCATTTCTGAAAAAAAAAGCCACTTTCAGAATCCTGCTGCTATCACACATAGTCTGTTATATATCAACAAATTATATTTTTGGTTGATTCCAAAAGAAGTGGAGTCAGCAGTTGGAACCAGAAAATGTCCTTCATTTTTCTGTTTTTATTTGACAGCATGGTGTACAGCATAAAATAATTATAGCATTTATTGCTCTTATATTTGCTCTTCCACACTAAAATATCTCCATTTCAAACTAACAGTTTGGTCTGAAACTTTAATCTGCAAACATCAGTTTCTGTGATTACTTTAGTTCTGCTCTAGTTATGCTTTTTGTTCCCTAACAAAATTTAAAATCTCTTTTCCCAGATGTAGCTTCTTCTGGAATTTTGAGAAGAAAACCTTTGGCAGTCTCAGTCCCATAGAATGGTCTTGAAAAGCTCCGTTTTCCTTCACTTTCCTCTCAGAGTGCCTAAGCTCATCCCACTCAGGCCCAGAGGAGAGAGCAGGTCGATACCCTGGGATGGATGCAAGCCTTCCTTAGCACTGTGCTGCTACAGCATGCAGCTGTGGCCGTGACTTTGTCCCTCCAGCTCTACCCCACTACTGTGAGTCATGACTTGGACACAAATATTTTAACATTATTTAACACCTTTTGGAGCAGAGCCAGAAGATAACATTAAAACACTGGCAACCACCAGCATCTGTGCTTCCTCCCTTCAGCAGAGAAGGCAGAGAAAATAAGTAGAAAAAATTTACTGAAGTTCATAACGTCAGGCAGTTTGTATTTGCTTTGTCTTCCTTGAAAACGAGCAGTGTTACTCACCCTTGCAATCAGCACTATCCCATTCCCTGCCTATGGTGGCATCTCAGCAAAACTCCTTTACGTGTCCAGCTCCCTTCTTCCCTCATCTCTCCCCTCTTTGCGTTACTTCTCCACAAAGAGAAGTTGGGGGCACAGAGGGAGCTGGAGGAGGGAGATCTGCACAACACACAGCACATGCTCTCCAAACAGCAACCTGCCCCCTTGACACTGGCTCTATCAACATGCTTTGGTCCATATATTCATAGCCATCCTCTCTCTCAGCACCCCGAGGAAACACAGTATTCTAGAGACCTTAATTTATAAAGAACTTAATCATTTAACATTCATGTCAGTGTATTTTATGCATATGCTTAAAGTTAAGCAGAAGCTTAAATAATAGAAGTGGTTTTCAAAATCAGGGTCTAATTCTGGCAGAGCATTATGTATTGGCAGCGTAAATTCTTCCTTACAAAGAGCTATATAAGTCCCTTTGCAGGCCCAAATTCTAGAGCATTGGGGCCAAAATCATGCCTGGAATTACACTGGTTAAGCTTCCAAAAACAAATCTGCAAAGAAAACAGCCTGTAAGCCCAGCAGATGATTTTGATTAATAAGAATATGTTCCTAAAAGTAAATTTACAGTGACTCTTAAAAAGTCCTACAGTACTATTAACTAGTAAAACAAAATGTAAAACAAAGACACCTTCAAAGATAATATACACACTTACAGTTACAAATTACCTGACAGTTTTTCCAAAGGAAAATAATTGACCCTAAACAGTGAGATTCTGTGGAGTGGTACCCATAAGTGTGTTTTGTCTTTGCTATCTGATCTCTGGAAACATTTTTGGAGGTTAAATTGCTTGAGGCAGCCAAATCACCCCTAATTTAGAAGCAAGCATGAGATTAAATAAGCTTTCTGTAAAAGTCTTTGTTTCTTCTCCTCTCAGCCCCTTTTGTTATCTCTGCTTCACATTTGCAGCACCTTCCAGATGTGTGCCTGTCTGTGAGTTTTAATTAACATGAATGCTGTTATTTTGGGGGAAAGTACTTTTTATGAATCAAGAATCCTAAGGAGATAGAGTTCATGTGCCAAAACCATCTCCCTCCTGGTAATAAAACCAACTTAAATAACCTGGCATTTTTACATGGCCTTGTAGGTTTTGAGTAGTTTTCAGTGGGGAGGTTAGGAACAGTGTGCCATTTCTTTGCAACTATTTTAAAACTTACATTTCAGTGAAGGCTTGCAGAATTGAAGGACAATAAAAGACATAAAATTAACAAGAATAATGAGAAAAATCACAGGCCTTCATAATACTTTCTCCTCAATCTTTTCCTGTCCTCCAAGATATTTTCCTTTCTCGATTGTCCTGCTTTTCCTTCTATAGACCTCAAAAACGCAGACGATCACGAGTGCTGCCGTGTCATAAGTCTCTGTGCCATTGCCACATATCCTCAGACCTGAGTAATAGTTTGCCTATAACAGCCATGTACAGTCACAGGCTAGAGAATGCGTGTGCAGCTCAGTGCTAAAGACTGTCCAAAGGAGTTGCCAACAAGACGAGGCGCTGCCCAGAGGACTCTGAGAAAAGAAGCACTAACAAAGCTGAGTTACCAGCTGAAAGAGTGGTATAAGGATCTCAGTTCTGAATTTGCATGACCAACTTCCGCCTCCAACACATGCTAGACTACCGCTGTGCAAACAAGTGTGGACAAACCTCCCCTCATCCTGCCAGCAGTGACCCGAGAAGTAAGAGTGCAGGAGAAAGCCACACAGACTGATATAATCCAGCCCATGCCCAAATGCTGGCAGCATTAGTGCAATGCTGCACCTGAACTAACGAGCTTGGCCAAGGACTTACTACCTTGGATGCATCAACGGGCTAACACAGCTGGACTCCATCTGGATCCAAGCTCCTATCCCCACATAAGTCCATGCTTGCCACAGCTGTGTGGCTCCAGAACTCAAATCTTTGTTAGATAAGACCTCCATTCCCTCAAATCAAACTCTAAACATGGTTGCTGAGCAATAGAAATGCTCACACCTTATAAAGTAGTGAGGGAAAGAATGGGTGAACAAGAGATTTTCAGGAGTGGAAGGGTATGCAGGAGAGCAGGAATAAGAAAAAAGAAGAAAAAAAAAGTCACAATCCTTAAGGAATGGCCACAAAGGGAGACAGATTGTCTGCAGACTGCTGATGCTGCTTGCTGTCATTCAGAAAAATACAAACACAATGCTTGAAATTACAGGCGAGTCCTTGATTTTCTTTTCGAAAATAATCTCTGACTTCTGCACACACACACACAAAAAGCTGCAGCTTATGTTTAATTTATTTTATTTTTTCAGTTTCTAAGGGAACAGAACATATAGTGATTGAAAGCACATGTTGCTAAATTGATGCACTGGAAAAATCCCAAGTGGCTTAATGTCACGCAGCCTAATTTAATTTGCATTAATAGTACAGTTTGCCAAAAACATTGCTGGTAGTGTGAGGCTTGGTGAATGTGCTACTGCAAAAAGAAAAGAGAAATTTTATCAACATTTTAACATACTATCTTCACTCTGTTTCAAAATATACCCAAAGTGCAGATCTCCAGAAATCCTTACATGCCTAAATGCCACTTTGATCAAATCTTTGAGAGTCAGAATCTGTCTCGCTACATCAGTGCATCTGTGTTTTGGATAAGTATAGTAGAGGTGTTTAAAGAGTTTGTTGTAGTGAACTCATCTTAGATATGCTGTGTTTTTTCAGTGGTATTCCTTTACTTCCAACAACCTAAAATGTAAAACTGGTAACACCTAAGGATTAACAAAGATTTATTAACAAAGATTGTGCATATATTAAAACGAAGATCAGGAGTGACAAATGAGAAAATCTGCACAGCTCACATGCTGTCAGATACACTACCACCTACAGGAAGAAGAAGTAGTGATAGCTGCTGGCTCCCTCAACAAATCATAAAGACAAGAATAAATATGTAATGCCATCATGTAGGTACAAAATTTATCAAGTTAAGAAAAAAAAATAAGATGCAATAAACAAAGTATACCAGCTAAAATAAGAAAGCATAAGGACATTGGTGTGGGGAGGAAAAGGCTTATTCTGGTGTTCAACAAGAGAACAGAATTATCAGAGAGAGCTTAACAAAGGTGACCAGCGCATTTAATGCCTTTTGCAGTAGTTTTTCTTAAAAAAAAAATGCTGTCACAATGAAATCAACAGAGAAGAGAGATTTAAATGGGAATGGATTGGCTCATGTATGTGCCAATTACCAAGAACTGGGAAATTTCATTTGTGATTCTCAAAAAGCTGTAAATAAAATTCACAATTCATTAGAAGTTATCTCCCGTGCCGCTTGCTCTAGGTGACTGCATGTGCAGGGGGGTTGGACTAGATGATCTCTAGAGGTCCCTTCCAACCTTAATGGTTCTATGCTTCTATGCTATGCTTCTAATAACTCAAGGTGAATTTGTTTGAAAAGCCGGGGAAAGAGAGTGTAGAGAGATAGACCTTCTGCTTAAATTAAATTCCCAGGAAAGTATTGGAATAAATAACCAGCCTATTCATGTGCCTCTACAAGAAAACACAGAAAAGGCCAACAATCTATATGAACTTGTCAAGAGTGAAAAATATGGTGGTCAGAAAAAAGGAAAATATATGTTCTGTACATCTGGACTTGACCTCTGTCTATTTAGAATCTGGTACAAGTGACTTAGATGATGATACATACTTATTAAATCTATAGCTGACATAAGGGTGGGAGAGTCTGTAAGTACATTGAAGTAAAGACTCAAATTCAAACAGATGTGAATAAATGAAAGCCACAGTACGAAAAAAGGGTGCTATTCAATAGAGATAAGTCTGAAGCTCTGCATATAAACTGAAATAATCCATTACATGTATAGAGAATAGGTAATACAGGCTAGAAAACAGTTCTGCAAAAAGGCTTGGAGGAGAGAGGGATTAACAGAGGATCAGTGAACAGCTTCAGACTGTTAGGAAAAAGGCAAACATCATACTGGTAAATAAATAGAGATTTAGCTTGTAAGACATATCACATAATCCGCTAGCATTAGTAAGGATTACAATACTATGCTCAGTTTCTAGCAACAAGGCCTTAACATCACTTTGAGCAATACACCAGAATTGATTGCCCGGGGCAGTTGTGAAGCTTCTGCCAGTTCTTGACAAAAGGACAGACAGGCAGCTAGCACAAATGCCTAAGATCGACCTAGTTAGCAATCTGAGAAGTGTAAAACAAAAAATATATACTTATAAAATGTATATGTTTATAGATCACATTCCCGGGTCCAAATTTAAGTGAGAAAATTAGCATGAATATCAAAAAAAAAGAAAAAAGAAAAAATGAGGTGCAGTATTAGGAAAGTTATAATAGTAATGGGACATTAAGTACATTACAAAACTACAAATTTTGTAATTTTACAGTTTACAATTACAAAATTTAAACACTAATTAGTAAGAGTGCTATATGATAGAAAAATGCACCAACAAGCTTATAGAAAGGCAATCTAGGAACTAGAATGCCACCCTTGCTCTAATCCGTTCCACATTGCGTCTCCTGAGTTGACTGTGTTGAGATACAGCACCAGATTTGGTCCACTACCAGCACCATTTATACACCATACTGCATAGAGTAGAGTCCCGCTAGTAAACCTTTCAAATTGCAAGTACTGGCGTGAGAAGCCCTCCTGATCCAGCAGGAGAGCATGGGCTAACTTGTTTTCAAAGTCCACAGTAAGGTGACAGTATAGTGCGGGGCAAAACTGGAGGAGAAAACAAAATTGTTGCTTAGAATTACAGTTCATTTCTTGTTCCACAGGAGAAATACACTGCGTCTGTTCCAGACTGCTTGCAGGCCTGCTCAAAGGCAGTGAATAGCACAGGTTGCTGCAACAGATCTTTCAGATTCCTGAATATATGCAGTCTCCCTAGTTCAGATTCTACACTTTCGAATCCTATCCTCCCCAGGTCAGGTATCCTCACACAGCCATCCACACAGGGAAAGAAAGATCCCACCTAGACACGTTTCTACTTAGAGCAAAGCATGCCATGGTTAGTCTATTCAAGGGAGAGTACAAAAATTTGTATCCCTCTTTCCCCGTCTTTAGGCACTGGAATCATTTCCTTTTGCTGACACAGGTTCCACTCCTCAAAAGTTCCATCAAAAGCAAAATTAAAATCCCAACTTTCAAACTTTGGTCCTTTTGAAGTATCAGTTCAGAGTTTCTGCTCATCCTGTTTTGTTGTATTCTGCTAAGGATTTGCAAGCCCTGCACAAATTGAAGATCATATTTATCTCTTGAATACAAAGTTGCAGGCTGACATGGATATAGTTCACTCGGATTTGAACTAAGGTTGGTTGTTCAAATTTTCGCTCGTGTAACTCCTTCAATTTAAGGGCACACATGTAATGCAAACTAGAGAGCATGGTCCCCATGTATGACCGTCTTAATCTGCATTTTTATAATTCTGTACACCAGTACTACTAGACCTTTGTCTGATCACACATGTCCAGACTTCTGGTCTAGGAATCTCTTCCAAATCTTTCCTCCCTCAGGGAAAGCCATAGTGACATAACTAATGGAGTTAATGCATTTTCTTGCTGTATGATTGTATATTGTACCTCACATCATACAGTTTAGTCTTCCTATATATTTCATATTATGATTAATTTCTTTTGTAGCTTGGTGTACCTATGTAGCTCTACATGCTTTGCTTTTTGTTAGTGCCTGAAGTATTCTTGTATTTTGTTGGACATTATGCATTACAAATTCCCTGTATCACACTGCAGCTGGGTAGTAGGTGAGTTTGCCAAAATATCAAGCTTGAAAGCTTGACTCGTTAATCTCAGTTGTGAAGATCTGTGATTTCAGATTAAAACAATCATCTAATGTGTTAGGTAGGAAAGAAGCCTTTTAGGCTTAGAGAAGGAAACCAGGCAGAGCCAGTTTGGACAGCTTGGCCCCCAGTCTTATGTAATTGGGGCACCTAATTAAACACTTTGCCACTGCAGAAAAATTACCCATCTCCTTTGACTGGTGAGGGAGGTCAGGGAAAATTTCTGCTTAATTTAGGTGACTAAATTACATGCTTCATAGAATTTCATATCATGATTATGGTTGGAAAGACCTTAGAGAGCATTGAGTCCAGTACCATGCATGCTAAACCATGTCCCTAAGCGCCACATCTGTATATTTCTTGAACAGTGCCAGGGATGGTGACTCTACCATTTCCTTGGACAGCCTGATGCAATGCTTCACCACTCTTTCTGCATAGAAATTTTTCTAAATATCAAACCTGAATCACCCCTGGTACAACTGGAGGCCTTCTCCTCTCGTCCTATCAGAGATTATTTTGGAGAAGACACCTCACCCCACCTGATTGTGCTAATTCCTCCAGGTTTTCTGATTTATAAGGTCTGAAATTAGCGTAAGTGATTAATTGATATCTTTCCACAAAATTCTGTGTATATCCTTTTGACTTTGTAAGTAATAACTATAGAGTTAAAACTGTTTCTTCCTATATGTCACTAGCAGAGTTTGGAGAGTGAGACACTTAAATGAGCTGTTTTTTGATTCAATCCATGCTGATTTAGACCCACGCTTTTCCTTTCTTCTCTTCTCCTGCTGTTGTTTCTGAATCCAGATTTTTTTCCTCTGCCAAAAAAATACTCATGAGATGAGCACAAGGCAGTGCTGTTATTAGGACTATTAATTTCCAATTCAGAAACTTAGCTACAGCTTTCCTTCTATCCCTCACTATCCTCTCTTTCCAGTTAACTTCAATGACATGATTTTTCCAGGTTTTGTAAGGATCAATTTTTCTTATGAGCTTCATGGAAAAGACAGTGGGTTTTTTGGGTATTTTTTGATGTTGTTGTTTTATAATGGATGAACTGTGAAGTAAGTTAGAAGTCAGATCTTCTTCACTAATGTTGCTGAAGGGGTCTCTTTTCTGAAGATAAAAAAAAAAAATCTAAAGATAGGCTAGTACTTGTACCCAAGAGAAGCTATAAAGGAATAGACTTTCCTTTAAGTTAACTGACTTCTGCCTCCTCTGAACAGGTTTACACTCTCTTCCCCCTATGCAGATGTGTGCCTTTCTCCTCTGCTCTTTCAACCTTCTTTTCTCCTTCTCTTAACTTATTCCTATTTACCTTCTGAGGTTCTATTCTCCTTAGAAGGGGATGCTTTTTACATTGTTTCCATGTCATGGATGAGTTAAAAAAGAAATAAATATTTAGGACTATGTGTGAGCTAGCAGAAATGAACAAAGATATTCATAAATATGCCACATAAATAAATATGTTCCGGTTTAACTCGTGGTCCCAGAAGTAAAAGAGAAAAAAAAAATTGTTACAAACGATAGTAGTTGATCACTGACAGAAAAATAGGAACTATCAGTTTAATATATTTAGCATCTTATCACCCCTGGGCTTGACAAAATATATAACAAGAAAACAATCTGTATTCCAGGAAAATATATTTAAATAGGTGTCATAATAGCTGGATACCATCTGCCTATGTATAGTTTTATCAGACCCTAACTACAGAGGCTGAAGTTTTCCTCACAAAAGATTTTTGTTTGTAGCAGTTTTGCCAAGTTCAAGCATTTCTATATGTTGTTTGCCACCTTCATATACCTTTATCAGAGGCCACTGAAATTTCCTATCAGCTTTGAGGGGCTGTGACCAAAACTCTTTGGGGTTTTTATTCTGTTAAATAGGGGAGGTTATAAATATGATTAATTCAGTATGACCTAACTGAAAAAGATGAAAAAGATTTTTCTGTCCATAAAGGCCAATTGAGGTATCGAGATTCCTTGCAGGTCCACAACACCCAGGTGACAGATATGTCAGCCCCTCGTTCAGAGTTTTGACTTACATTTTTTTCCCCAGAATATTGCCTAATTCTTCAATGTTTTTGAGCTTCCTCTGTTATAGTTACTTGCATTGCTGACTTTGGCAGTCTGCTGTATGTATTTTCTATAATCTCCAAAGAAATTCCTCTTACATTCCTTGCAGTCTTGACCCACTGTTCACTTTAAACCATTCCCTCAAGTTCTCTCATACTTGGCACAAACTCAGAGAAGGTTTACCATCTGCCCTCTTATTGCCTTCCCAAATTTGTATGCATCAGTAAAATCAACTCATAGTAACCATTTCCTAAAGAAAGCAGGCTTCATTCTGCAGCTTCACTCAATAAACAAGATTATGGAGCTGAGGAACCACTTTTGAAAAAAAAAAACTTTATGGAAATATTTATTATTGTAATGGATGAAAAGGGCAAAGAGAGAAAAATAACTGACCATATTTATCTTCCAAGGTAGTAAAGTTCATCCCTGAAAAATAATGTTGCAAGCAGATAGCCATTACATGATAAATAAAGAATTTTAAAAAGGTGGAAATATATCAGTACCAATAAATTGTAACAAAGACTAGCCATTAGCTTATATTATTATTAGTTTATTATTAGTTTATATTCTGCTCCCCATTTCCTCCTCAAGCAGACCCTGCTATGGCCACTAACATAGTGAGTGATTTAGTCCCTTACAAGAGATAATTTTATTTCTCCTAGTAGATGTATTTTATGCTTTCCCAGTTCAGGGGAACATTCTTTCCTAATTTGGGCTATTTAAAGACTGAATATGAAGTTAAGCCTTAGATAAGACTTATGTATACTCCTGATATAGTCTCTTATCTGAGAGAGTAACATCCAGGGAAGCAATTCATTGCTTTACTGCACGAAATGTAAACAAAACAAAACAATTAGGCATCTAAGTTTGACACAGCTACTTTACTGGAAATTCATTGTCTTCTTCCTCCCTATTTTGGAGAGAGAGAATCTGTTGGATCTTCCAAGATCATTCCCATCAGGTCAGGCCTACAGGACAGTCTGAATTTTACCAGACTGGATTCAAAATTCAGAATGACTTTGTTAGCTGGAACTTTGATATGTAAAAATGTCCTATGCACAACATTGCCTACTAAATAAGACAACTGGAAAATAACACAGTTTTAGACCAACTGGTCTAAACCTGGCACAGGTTCTTCAAGAAGATGACAAGAGATGGAGCTCTAAAAAAGCTCTAAAAGTTTATCAATGTGGAAATAAATGTCTGTAAACTCTTTCGTCCACAATCCTTCCCTCCATCTTGGCTAGTGAACAAAAAAAGGGAAAAAAAAGTGGAATTCAATGCTCAGATCTTTTGAGGACAGAGATTTAGTCGTTTTTACTGAACACAAGGTGTTTATCTTATTTATATACATGTTGATATCAAATGAACCAGTATCTTGCATTGTCTTTCATAAATATATATTCAACACTTTTATTTGCTAATGAGTAATATGGCTTAGAAGAAGAGAGAATGTGCTGGTCCTATTCAAAAACTTTATTTCAAGCTAATAATTATTAGAAATTAATTGCTTGTTAAATATATTTCTAGCAACTTTAGTATGTTTACTACCTATATAACAAAGCTTCCAAACATTAATCTCTTTTTGTTTGGGAAATGTTTAAAATCGACTGTATTCTACTTTGTTAAACTTACTGACTGCTTGAAAAGTGTGCATATTTTGTGTAAATTTTCCATTTTTTAAGATCTGCCTAAGTAGCACATTACTCCAGTGATGCAATGCAACAAAAATATTGGACTCATACTCTCAAAACACTTTAAATAAATGTTGTTACAGCACCTAGATGAAGTAAGATGTCCCCAGTACAACTGTAGAAATACCAATATAATGTGTTTCCAAAAAATATGAAATGCATGCATACTCATATCAGGTTTGAAAGCCTGACAGCAGAGCCATATTTTCTGTTAAAAAATTGTAATAGATTCAGGCTGAGTAGAGAGAATTAAGTTTTGCCTCAGGTTTGGTCCTTTATTGCCTATACTATCAAAAGAAGAAAAGCTACAGTCAAGTAGCTGTGGTCGATAAACTTTCACCTATAGTTTAAGTATAAAAAACTCCTACTATCTACCTGGACAATGCAATAAAGGACTAAAGGCTTTATAAGATTGTGTATTTTAGCCAATATTTGCATAGCTGATTCCTAGTAATATCTATATAGCAGTCAATTCAGTTGATCTTCAACTCTTATAGATAGCCTGTCGTGAAGATGCAGGAAGTGCTGATGCTGGCATCTTTGACATCTGCACTCCCTCATCCAACTGAAGCTAATTTTAAAATAACATTAGCAATGTTACGGTAGCTGCAATCAAGATAAATCTCTTGAACTGTATACAGAAGTTGTCCTTTCTTAAATTAACTTGCTTCATTTGTTTGCGATTTACCCATAAGTATGAGGATCTTCACATTTATCCAGATCAATTAAAGCCTGAATAATCTCCCAAAGTAACACAGACTCCAAAGCCAATTTATGAGCACTTCATTGTAGGCAGCATTGTCAAACATTTCACTAGGAACAAATGAAGAGACTTAAATTTTCCAACATTTGTTTTTGTGAACAGAGTTGTGCATATGGGTTTAAATTTGCTTTGTAACAAAGACCCCTGTTTAATACTTGGCTTTTAGTCATACAAGTTTTCTTCTGCATGCTCAATTCCTGACAGATAAACTAACTGGGAACTGCAAAAGCAGTGGCAAGTTATGATGCCTTTGTGGTGGAGTACGATCATTTCAGGTTATCAGATACAAGAGAAGATCAATTTATCAGTTCACCTGAAGTCTGATATCTTTTCGATTCTTTTTTGGACAAGGAAAAATAAAATCCTAAGTGAGTTGTTCTGTAGAACATAGAAAGCTATGAATTCAGCTATATGGATTGTTTTTTCTAAAACTAAAATCACACTTATTAGGTGGGGATTTTTGAAAACAAAAACAGGCAGTAGATGGTAAATTCCATTGAAAATGCATGAAATATCATTGTTTAACTTCTCTGCATTTGAATACATCCTTGTGAGTTTGTACCTTTAGCATGTAAACCTGCTATAAACAGCTTAGAGAATACTTATGAATAGTCTTTTACAAGCACTTAGAAAAAATTTTGATGTTATTCATGCATTGGTGCCTGTGTGTACTCACTGAATAAAAAATATTCCTCCAGCTTTGTGCAACCCGCCCCCACACATTTGTTCATTTCAGTGTTCATAAAACTGATGTGATCTTTTTGTTTTCTGATGAATTTGAAGTCTAATTTAGAAAATATACCTAGGATTTTCACACCACACTTTGAACAACTTATTTGTCAGCTGAATGCTATCTGATATTAAGGAAAGCATGACTATCTCCTGAAGGATAGTAATATCTTGAGCCCTTGAAAATTGCTCTCTGAAGATGTTTTTGCTATTTTTGCTGCCCCTAGGCATGCTGGGAAGGAGAATGTGGTATCATCCTCCTTTTGTGGAGGAAAAAAGGTGCTGCTAGAGCCCCAACCGGTTGATAGAACCTTTGGTGCTCTGCACTTAAGTCTAAACAGTCAAGCTTATGAATCCATTCAGTTTCTGAGGGTAGGATACTCCTCTTTATGCAACACTGCAACAGAGTTTGTTAATTCTTCAGAAGTATTAATGGTTATATGTGTACTGATCACGTAGTAATACCCCGAAGCTGGGTCTGTCAAGTTTATGGAAAGAATATGGCACGTAGGAAAGGACTCAGGGATCCATCAGAATGAATTGTGAAAAGCAAAAAACATGGACCAGGAAGTGTTTTCAAGGACACTGTAACGACATTTTTGAGCAGACACTAACTGGCCTGTATTTTGCCCAGCTCTTAGCTGTGCACAGGCACTAATTCTATACTACATTGAAACTTCTTGCTGTGCTAGAAGAAGCCTTCAAGAGGCATAGTGACAGAACCAAACTCTCACAATATCACCTGGCACTGAGAAATGTGTAAACATGTTCTGCATAAACAACTCGTTGCTTACCACTCTTGACACCCTGTCACAGAACAAGTGGTGGTCAGGGGAGGGAGTGTCACAATGCACTTCACTCGTATGAAAGAAATAGTAATAGACTTTATTGATATGGACAAGGGTTTCACAAGATTCTATGGCAAGGTCACTTATTTACGTCATGGAGGTTCAAGACACACACACAGTTACCATGGACACCCTCCACCAGGGATCCCCGTTGAGTCATGAGGTTCAGACTGGACCCCCTTGCTTTCCAAACTCCTTCTGAGAGGAATCTGGATGCAGCTGGATCCAATCCTAGTCGCAGACCTGGTCAACAGTTTATAACTAAGTTTTTGTGCATAGTTACAAAATAGAGTTTACAAGTGCAAAGAGAGAGAGAACACACTCTGCTCACTTACCACAAATCTATAGTGGGAAGGATCTCTCAACCCCGAGGAGTATCCTTGAGAGGTGCCCTGGCTCAAGGGTCGATCCCAGTGTGCAGCCCAGGGCGATGCAAGGAGAGTTCAATGGGCTCTTGGCCTCACCGTATTTATGGTATAAGATGATTGACTTATAGTCATTCTTTCAATTCAGAAGTGATTGTTGGGTGGTGTATGCGCAATTAGTCCTATCTCCCCATCAGGATGCATCCATCAGGACTGTTATTGATGGTGAATGTCTGAGTAAGTAAAGAAACTAGAGAGACAACTACCAGGATCACTGATAGTTAACACATGAATCTGTGGAAAGTCAGGCTGAGCTGGGGAAGGAGCACATCCAACACACACCCAAAAGAATCAGGATCACTTCCCATAACCAGATCAGAAATAGAAATCTACCACTGGCTTCGCATTAGCTGAAGAGTGACTGTCTTCTCCTGTATTCCCAAGAAGAACTTAGGACAGGAAGGGATAAACAAAAACAAGAAATAATTTTATTGCATCTGCAGCAAGAATAATGAGTACCAGCTGGCTAACAAAGTATCCTCATCATCCTGGTTTATCTCAGATTCTTTTGGTGTCATGTCCTTGCAAATCTGCAGTTGATAAAGACTCTGGCAACTCTGGATGATTACTGAAAAAATGTTTTCAGAAACATTTATTCTGAGAATACTTTATTCTAAGAGATACAATAAAACTTCCAAATTTACTCAAGGCTGTGATACTAAAGGTAACATTCAAAGGGTATGTAGTTGACCAAATTTAGCTATGCTAAGAGGTACTAGATATATTAATTTTCTTTAGTCACAGTAAACTGGAATACAAATCCATTATTAGATTAAATTAATACTTTTAATGCTAAACAAAGAAAAAGCCACTGTAGAATAGTCCTTTCCTTTTAAATCAACCTTGGTGAGGACTATGTAATAGATGTAATACACATTAAATCCAGTTACTGCCAACGCTTTAGAAAAACTGTTAATTGTTTGGAATATCATGATACATGTATGCTGCCATGAAGAAGTAAATTTACAAACTAAAAGACTCAGGTCATCCAATCAGGAGAAATCTGGAAGAACAGTCGAAGCTGATATTAAAAGGCTTCCAGACTTATAGATGTAAAATATCCAATTCCAGTGGGGGTGCTTTTCATAACCCATCTAAAAAATCAAAAATGAAAATCAATATTATTTTTTTTAGCTTATAACGACACATTGGAAAAAAAAAACCTTCAGAACATGGCAATGTTCACCCAAATTCTTGGAAAAAAATGTAAGATGTTTCTGCAATTAGATAATATTCTTAGGGTGATCAAGTATGATCATTAGAGACTCTATATCAAGAACAGAGTAACTAGCCATTTAAAATTATTTTATGCAGTAAATATATGGAAACTATTAAATGTGCATCTTTCATAACATCCATTTAAGACTTGGTAATATATTTTATGTATGACCAAACCTTTCTCCTTAGGTTGACTAAAAATCCTGAATTATGGCTATGATAAAACAATGTTCATCCTACGTATCTTGTTTGAAAAAATCACGCCAAATACTATGAGTATGTTAATTTAAAGCATGAGATAGCTTGGAAGCTAACTTCATTATATAATTATAAATCAACACAGAGCTTGTCTTATTTTATTTAATTCAAGATATTCATGTAACAAACCTGAGAAAATGCTTTCATTTACACTGATGTGATCTCAGTGACTATAGTCAGAGATGAGATCAGAACTGAACTTTCTAATTTGAAAACATTGGAAGGAAGTAAAAAACAACCACAACACAGTTACATGGTATCTTCTTTTCTTTATTTGAAAGAAGAAAATTTAACTGAATGAATGTACCAAGTTGATGTCAACATCATTTTCATTACTTGAAGAACACTCAAGACACTCAAGAGTGAAGACACTCAAGAACGGAACGTTATGCTAAAAAAATAAGCAAAATACCATTTAATTAACTTTCTGAATATCTGAGATCACTGAAAAGCTATGATAACTTAAAATTTGGGGTTTTTTTTCTGTCTCCCTCAAACCAATGCAAGCTGACCTGATATCCTTTAAAAGAACATACTGCCTCTGCCAGCCTTCAAATAACTTTTAATACCAAATCCGCATATCTGTTCTTGCTTCTTTAAATTAATCAAAATAAATGCAAGTAAGAGAAAAAAATAGTTATATAATTTTGAGGAAAAATAACAAAACTTTTCAAGTCAGTAGTTCAAATGTGAAATAAAAGCTTTGAAAGAAAAGAGAAGCTGTTTGTAATTATGAAAAGTTACCTATAAAATAAAATATTAAAAACACATACTTCAGTCCCTGACTGACCAGGCTGTTGAGCTGATCAAGCTTGCCTTTTGCCTAGTCTTCTGATTGTACTCACACCAATATTTGCAATACCCTCTGTCACGCAGGAAGATGTTATCACATCCTGCAGAGGAAACACAGAATCTTTGCACACAATTTTTGGCAGATTGAAATATTTCTCAGTTCATCTTTCAGTTTTGATTACAGCCCTTAAAATTTGCCTCCAGCTTTCTGGGTACCGTTTTTGTTCTAGTAATCAACTGCAGACTCAAAACCGAACAAAAACACTTTTTGCACTTTTAGCACTTTGGCTCCCATCCTGCAAACATCTCTATGCAGGTGGACCACCGTGTTGAAATTACCAACGGGCTACAGTGTAATTTGAAAGGAAAAGTACCTGCTCTGGCCTTATGTGGAGACATCCCTTTTAGGCAGCTCTGCCCAAAGCTGCACTCTCTTTAAGTCTTTGCCTTTACCTTCATTTAAGGCTCTGACTGCTTGTAGAATAATTCAACACAGAACCTCGGCTCATCCCTGTTAAGTCTGTAGAGTTTCCATTTTTTTTTTGGCTGCTGTAATGAAAACCTTACATACAATAAACTGTATAAACAGTGCAATAATTTCGATTGTGTGATCGGATTGATTCCCAGATTTCCGAGAATGGTTTGGCCACCTAAAAATTCAGGGAATGAAGGACAGCAGACTATTTCTGCCACCCAGTTAGTATAGCCACTGTTTCTGTAGAGACTAAACAGCTAATGGATGGATGCTGTTATTAATGCTATTCAACAATGTCCCTACTTGACTTCTTCTTGACTTCCTTGCTTCTTTACCTCCCAGATAAATAACAAGAAGAAAACAGGCTGAGATGTGTAGGCCTTACATGCATGGTCCAGTGGGACGAGAGAGTCCCAACCCCAGGGGAGAGGGGGGCATGTTAGGAGGGCAGTACAGACAGAGGTGCTGGTAGCCTGGAAGGATCTCCTGATATGAGCAACCAGATCCATCCACAGAGGATTCCTAGGTACAAAATGCCTAACTGAGATTTGCTGATCAGCTCAGCAGATGTGTTCACATGCCCATGTTGAGATTACATAACTTGGGAGTGTTATTCAGAAATTAAATATGAATTTATTATCTTTTTTTTTTTCAGCTCACATATGTTTCTCTAGAGATACAGGAACATGTGCGGGCAGTTAATGAGAAATGTATTTACTTGAATGGGAAAAATGTATCTCTGGGGAATGTGTAATGTATGTTTCATCACTAAAAATATTAGCTCTAGTATATCAATGGAACCGAGTTAGCACAAGCCATTGGGGGTACTTTAAAATCAAGGAATGCTTTTTCCATAAATTCATTATTAAGCAGATTTAAAAATGCTGGAGGTTTTTGGAACCATTTGTAATCTATTGAGAATTTTAGTTTCCCAGAGGTATCAATCAGGGATAACTGAGCAGGATAGAGAAGAATTATTTCTGAAGAAAAAGTTCAGTATTTTTTACTTCAGCTCACAAAAGGAACTTGTCTGATTTAATATTTTATGATTACTGAAGTAACACCAAGTAAATTTTGATGGATCTATTTCGTGTGGTACAGCTTTAACAAAAAGTAACTAAAGAAACCCTCAGTAATCACATGAATGTTTGCCCAATACTCTTACTCTTTCTCCTAAAATGTTAAAAAAACCTACTGATTTAAAATATAATTATCAAAAATATAATTAAATTAAAGTATTTTAATGGTTTTGTTGTTTGCTCTTTCAAATGAAAATTTGAAAATGATACACAGAGAGAGAAAGGTCCTTTCTTGTTGTGTTTTCAAACAAGAAAATTTGATGCTCTACGCATGAGAGTTCGTAGTTTTGGCCCACATACCCTCAACTCTTGAACACTAGTCAAACTGCAGACATCATCTGCTCACAATCTTAAATCTATGTATAATAAAAGATTTTTTTAATGATGAGGAAACAAACACAATTAAATCTAAACATTTTGTCTCTGATGTATGAAAATTTTATATCAAATTCTAATGCATTAGAAAAAAAAATGTAGATCCAATGTAAACATCACTCCCTACTAGCATAAATGCTAATGTTAGATGTGGGAAGAGCATTGTCTGTGTGAGGTTATTACCAAGACAGGCTTAAAATGTCTTTGGATCAGGGTGTCATCTTTGTTACTTCTGTTTGGATCAAGACATAACTCCCAGGATAACTCCATTTATTTCACTGATAATAGACATTACAGAAGGCTTCAATAGGACTCTTCCCATCAATAATCATATGACTTGGTGGTTTACAACATCTTGGAGATAAAGCTCAGCTGATTACAGATTGCTTTCTAAGTGAAAAGATGCAATTACAACACCTAGTTGACCTTGTCTGTTTAGGAATCCTGTGATAGGCTTTTAAATACACAGTTTCAGAGGGCTGGAAGAACTAAAGGACTCAGACAAAGCAATTGTGTGAATCATGATGAATGCACTAGTGGAATGACTTTGAAAGTGTAAACTCTTGAACTGAGCCTAGAAATTCTTTTAACTGTGGTTTATATAAACATTTCACATCCTGCTCCATAGCAAACCTGTGCCCCTACTAGGCTGAGATAAGATTAACTTATAGTGCTTGGAAATATGCAGAAATTGTTTAACATATAGCCTTATAGCATGTTTTTACTCCTTTTTAGCAGAACATCTACATTTGATCTGAAGAAAAAGTAATATCCTGTTGTACCAACATTAAAGGTTTGTTGAAAACTTTTAAAAAGCAAATAAAATACTGGCAAAATTTTATACTAAAACATAGCATTTAATTGGCTTAACATCCTGATAGCAGCAACAAAGCTGTTGTTGTGTTCTAGACCACCATTCATATGTGCTGTTATATTAATTGGTGCCCTCCAATTTGCTGCCCTTCCACTGAGGCAAGAAAGGAAGAGGGAAGAGAAGACAGGAGTGGGAAAGATAGGATTTAATGGTTTTCTGATTAAGACCTGAAATTGAAGGGCAGGTTATCTGGGCCAAGAATTTCAAAAGTAGGTTCCAGATTCAAACATTTTAAATCCATCCAAGCCCTTTTGCCCAGTATTTCCTGTTGACTGGCTCTAGGCCCCAGGAGGTGCCCTGCCAATAGAAAACACCAGGCACAGAGACTTGGGTGGAATTTAGGATGTATGAATATGAGCCAATGCCTATATACAGTCATAGAAACCCATTTTTGTTGCCATTTTAAAAACACTTCAAAGACCCCACACAGTCATAGGAACCTAATTTTAAGTAAGTTGGCTTACTTTCTTTTTCCCCAGATCTGTTGGTTTGCAGCAATGAGAACTGTGCCACATTCAATTATTCTGAAAATTCAGAGCTTTTGAAAAGCAATGCAAGAGCCAAAAAAATCTAGCATCCTGCTTGGTTTGCTCTGGACTAGTCATAAAGAAAAAGTTTTTCATAACAGACAAATGATACTTGTCAGTTTAAATGTTTCATTGATCTTTTTCTTACAGAGATTTGTCTCATAACAAGAAAACCAAAAGGTCCTCTTCTCTCAGAGCAAAGGGGTTGTGTGTAGACCCTTGACTTTCATAAATTAAAGGAAGCCACTCTGCCTGGAAAATGCAGAAGTATGTGGGAGATGAAAGAAAGAACTGAATATATTTATAGCAGCTTACTCCTACTTTCAACGGCAATGAAAAAAAAATAAATGCCGGAGGTATTTTACCCTTTTATCACATCAGCCTTTCCACATTAGGTTAAGTCAGACATCCCTCTATTCAGGTTCTGTCATTTGTTTGGGGAAACTATCTCTTTGCTGCCTATATAATCTCTTGACATTTTATTTCCATTTCCACGTCTGCACAAAACATCAGCTCTGATGCCTCAGAGGCATAAAGCATGTTCCTGTCTTTTGCTACCTCTAAATACTGCCACAGTGCATTATTCTCTCATTTAGGATCTGATCAAAATTGCACGGATCAGCCCTTTGGCTTCCAGAAGGCTTCAGTCAGACTTAAGTACCTATCAAGAAGTCTACCATTTCTGCCAATCCACCGGCCAACAACTGAAAATGAGCACATACAGGAGAACCTAATTCTCTCTCTATTTTTAAACAGACAAATTGTCAAAAAACAAACAAGCAAACAAAAAAAAAAACCCACCCCAAACTTAATCTCTAAAAGAACACAGAGGTATATATCATTTAATTAAGGGCATAACGGGCACTGTAAAACATGTTGTATTATATTAGCAGACTATCTCAAGGATACTGTGGTTCAAATGTGTGTTTGCAAAGGCAGAAATAGAACCACATGCATTTAGTTCTGTCTGTCTGCAATCCTGAATGCAGCATGACTGTAGCAGCCTTTGCTCAGCTTGTACATCTTGTTTTAGTTCTAATTTAAGCACAACTATTTCTGACACCATCTGCATGAAGGATTAGAAGTAGACAATGTACTAAACTGGAAATTTGGAAATCCTGGAGGAGTAGCATGCCTTTGGTTGCATCTTATCCCACTCTTTTGTGCCTTGCTCCCACCTACAGGGTGATAGACTCCTTTTTTGTGTTAATTTGCATTGCCATTATAAAAACCCCATGACTATTCAGAAGAGAGAAATTCCACCCAGCTGACCACCCAAATGGTAATTATTGGCCACCCATGCTCTTGCAGGTTAGTGAGGTCCTAGAACTCCTCCATGGTGTTCCACCATAGAAAGAATTATAGCTCTGCTACATGTGCCTTCCACAGTGGTGGCTTCAGAAGTCCAACTAATGGGATAGTGTCTCTATAATTTATATATAACATTAACCCCTATGTCATGAGGACCTAAGTTTTCTTGCCAATTACAGTTATCCTAATTAAGAGGCATGTATCAGGCTAATTACTATCCTACTTTAGAATCTGAAATCATCCTGCCTTTGGTCTCATGCCCAAAAGGCTCAAGAAACTGACTGTGACTTTAAAAAAAACTCCAGAAACCTCAATATGCCTGTTGTAGCTGGGCCAAGTAATGACTAATGGGGACAATATTTGCAAGGATTTGGAGGGCATAAACACCAAGCAGATAGCTGAATTATATTGGGTGGTCTAAAGAGGTACTAGCAACAAAAGAAGAAGGAAATAAAACAAAAAATCAAGCTGAATTACCACTAGTTTCCAATTTTTATTCATTTTAAAACCATCAGCAAGACTACAAAATGCAGTTTGAAATGGCTGAGCAAAGTCATGGTTTCTACTGAAGATTTCAAAGCAGGCAGACATTGTGCTCGTTTTTTCCTCTCCCCATCCTCAGTGAGAATGCTCTTTCATGAGGGAAGGTGAGGCACCAGCTGTGCGCAGTCCTCACAGGATGGGGACTATCATTCAGTGGTATTCCTGCTCCAAGAGAAGTGAGGGGAATGAAGGATCTAATGGATAAAAAAAGCATTGACTGGACATGTTGTTTGGTTTCTTTTCTTCTCAGATACTCTGTAAGATGTTACATGGAATCTTCTTTCAATAGATCAGAATCCTTTGGTGCACAGCCTCAGAGAGGCCTAATCATTGGCCAGATTTTTCAGAAAGCTTATTTTCTTGGAATGCTTCAATTTCTGGGCAGAAAAAATGAGTGAAACTGTCTTATAATTAGATGGGCAAAATGCTTCAGATGAAACAAGATTTTCAGATTGTTCCTCTCTGGATCAGGATTAAAGCAAATGAACCTTCTCACAAAGTGGAATAGCTCCAGCAAGAAACAGTCCTTAAAAATGTATTTGATGACCATCAAATGTAAGATATTTGGAATCTGCAGATATCTGCAAGGAAGAAGTATCTGATTTGGAAAGCATTGACTTAGAGAAGGCATTGTACAATTATCACTTCAATGAGAGTGTCATCCCATTTTGGTGATACAAAAGACCAATTTGATTTTTGGCTATTTAATGAAAAAAATGTTCAAGAGAAATAGAAAACTGAATTTAGTATTAATAGAGCGTTGGTAGGATTATAAATGGATATTATGCAATATCCAGTTCTGGTACCTGGGGAGGTTGGAATGTTCATTCGAGCTGTCAAAAGCATAATCATGTTTAGTACCAGGAAGCAGAAATAAGATAGCTTCAACCTGAAGGGAAAATGCAACAAGCATAATTTAGGTTTGAATGGAAAGAGGTGAAGTGACTAGTTCTTGGAGTTTTTATTACTATATAAATATTTCTAATAAGATGCTTTCAGCAATGTTTAGCAAAATGTTCTGTGGCTCATAGGTGCAGGCTGTTGGCCAGCATGGTGATATTTGACCTTGGAGTCACTAAAACCCACACTTTAACCCTTCTTTCATGGAGGATTCTGTGCCCCTGGTAACTTTAAGTTAGTGAAGTCTCAAATGAAAAGGTTTTGGTTAATTAGCTGGAAAGATTAGAGAAGGTTTTACTGTAAGGGTGACTGAGCACTCAAACGGGTTGCCCAGCAACATTGTGGAGTGTCTTTCCTTTTCCTGGTCAAAGCCAGACTCAGACCTGGGCAGCATCCTCTTTGGCCTATCTGAGCATGTCTTGGTTCTGGTTTATCTGCATCTTACCTAGTCTGTTCTCTGCCCTTGACAAGGCTCCTGGTACAGCTGGGACTTGGAGATTGCCTGCCTTCTGTTCCTGCCATGAAATGATTTAGTCTCCTGGCCAGTGAAGTGTTGCAGCATAGCCAAAGTTAATGGACCCAATGGCAGAAGTTGCTGACTGAAACTGAGTGGTTGAAATATTCAGTCTTAAGTTACATGAAATATGTAAGAAAGCAGTGTCATCCCTTAAATAAGAAATTATTGCACTATCACAGCTTGTAACATGGGATTGTAGGTCCTGATGCTGTCACTGAACAGTGGGGAGAGGGTAAATCTGCTTGCTGCTGGGAAGAGCAACTATATATTGCTGTTCTTCTTCCCAAGGCTGAGTTCACTGTTTAACAGCAAGTGAACAAATGTTTCCCTTGCTGATCAAAAATTCATCAGGCCTCCTACATCCCTGGTTTTCCTTAAGTATTACTGAGTCAGCTTCATTAACATTATTATCACAGATCACTATGTTCAAATTCAGGAAATTCAGAAATAGTTCTGATTATCCCAGTTCATCAGTACTTCCACATACAGTGCATTGTTTGCATGCATAAAGCTTCTTCAAATACAGATGAGCTTAAGCAAGCCATGAGGTGTCTTAAGATGTTCACTCAAAGCTAATTTGGAGCATTGTTCAAAATGTTTGCTAATAGTAATATACCTGTATTCGCATAATTCATAATGGGCTCCATGGCTAATTGTGACATGTCTATGCAAATCACAACCTGAAGCACAATGATGGTAAATAATTGTTATTTAAGTGATTATTACTCAGCACCTCTCCTTTCCTTGCATCGTTTGCCTCATATGTTTTATAGTAAACTGCATAATTCTGCTCCTCAGCAATGCCTTACAGATGTGTCTGTTTCCATCAGACCTTGAATTTCAGATCTCAAAGGACTGATGTGGTGCAGAAAGCCATCAAGAGAAATTTCAGATTCAGGAATGGGTGGATCACAGCCTTTCCATGTCTTATGCTAATCCTTCTTTCCTCAGGTTAGATACACTGCAAACACAGAATCCACCAAAAGAGCTGAAAAGAACACATGACATCACTGCTAAGCCTCAGGCACTTCTATAGTAACTAATCTATGAAAGCCATAAACGGCTTACAGCTTACTCTCACATTTTACTTAAACCCTTGTAAAATATGTGCCAAATTAAAGCTTGGAATCTTTCATTTACAGAAGGAAAGAAAATTGATCCCAATCCCAGTGACTGAAGAACTCGACACGATGAATCACATATTAAAACCTCCCAAACTGTGTACTAAACTAAAAGATTCAAGAAAGGTTCAGAAATGAGATAATGTTCCAGTCTTGGTAATGTAACACCAGTAAGTTTTTTTTACGAGATATCAATATTTATATCACCAAACAATGGGGAATAATGTGGTAATAAAGAATTTCCCTGAGTATTGAAACAAGAAAAGATCCCCACCATGTAATAAGTTATCATTCCTTACATACACAGTGATAATTCTCTCCATACAAGTCATAGGATGAGTTGTGTTTTTTTTCATTCTTGAGTGAAAAATGTCCTTTACATTATTGATGCTCATTTTTTTGTAGAGCAGGTGATATACTGTATGTCCCTACTTAGTGTTTCTTTATCATATTTCTTTGTGCCAGCAGCCTAAGAATCTGCTTTTTTAAAAACACTATTCTACACCAGAAAGCAGAGAAAAAAAAGAACATATTTAAACAGAGCTGGATAAGNTGTTCTACACCAGAAAGCAGAGAAAAAAAGAACATATTTAAACAGAGCTGGATAAGACAACTCATTGCTTTAAAATGCTGATTTCTCTTCCAAAAGCAATTTTTATTTCTAAAACATGCACCTATTTTTATGAAACTTGCATGAGAAATATTTTCACGGACCAAGATCGAAATTCCAACCGGGGATGGTAGAGATCTGGTCTATTATTCTTCTTTGTCCTAAAAGAGTGTTCTGAATCATTTACTGAGACAGCTTGGGTTATTTGGCAACACTAAACTCTCCCAGTTGTTATTTCTTATCCAACCAGTTTTGTCTTATCTGCTCACTTTATGAACAAGATACTGCTTAAGTCACCATGAAATAATATTAAATCACAATGTTACCAGAAATAGCCATCTACTTTCACCACTGTTGTTTGACCATCATACTTCAATGTATGTTAGTAAAGGATTCTGAAGAGTGGGGCTATCTAGAAGGGAGTCATTGAGATTACATCCTACCACCAGCCATAAACAAGTATTTTTATGCCATTTCTGAAAAATCATTGTCCACAGACCTCCAGTGAGTATGAGCTCACATTTTCTCCAGCAAATGATAACAGAGCTTTACTATTCTTACCATTAAAGAGGTTTTTTTCCTAAGAACCAAGTAGTGTAACTCTCCCATTTACTTCTTGTCATATCTCCAGTGGTCACCAAAAAACAGTTTATTCCACAACTCTTCACAGCAGCCTTTCATATATTTGAAGATTGTTATCGTATCTCCCTTCAGCCCTCTCTTCTCTAAACAATCCACTTTCAATCGCAAATCCGGGGGATCCGAATATATCAATGCAGATTTCTCTACTTTCCATATCACATGTCTCTCTCTCTCTCTCTCTCTCACCAGTGCCCAGAGCACATATCCTGATAGTGTCTAGTCAGTACATTAGAGTTTTACTCAATGAATTTTGCCTGGCACCTGGCTGTTTGGTAGTAAGCCCAAAGAAAGGCACAACAGTGTGCCGATGGGGAACAATAACATGCTTCTCACATTCCTAGAGAAGGATTTGAATGTGTGCCCCATTATTTTGTTTTGATAGTATTTTAACCAAAATCTTATGTGGAATCTCATTTGACGTGGAGCAGGATTTAGGAACAGAATATCAAAACAGTGTTCTTTATCAGACAAAAACTCGTGATCTTTAAAAAACAAAAACAAAACCACACAGCAGGTTTTTCAGTAGGACCAATTTTCCATGAAACACGAAGACTGGAAATGATGAATGAATGATGATGAATGAATGAAAGCCACACTTTCTTGTGTGGCTATGTGAGGCTACTTGAGTTTAGTAACACTTGCAATAATTCAGCATACTCTGTTTCACTCACCTCATTCATGCAGGTATGTTGTCATAAACTGCTAGTATATAGGATCTCAGGCTTGATACTACAATGCCACATATTTAACCATACCTCTGAACAACCCTTTAGGCTAAGGAAAATCTTTGATCTCCAGTGCTTGTATAAGCTCTACTTGTATAACTTGTATAAGCAGGGTGTCTGAAGCCTGAAAGAATGCAGCCTGACAGACGACTATATTTATAATGGGCCAGATAGTAAAAGCGTCATTATTAGCAGAGAAATCATGGCATCTTGATTCTATTTTTTTCCAAAGACAGCTAAACCATACAATGCAATAGTCTGTTCCAGGCACATTTTAGAGACATAAGCCACAAAACAAATGCAAAGAAACTCACAGAATCAGACAGATGAAACATGATTTCTTCCAAGAGAGAACATCTGGACGATCTTCTTGTTCCTTCCAGGTCCTTCCCTCTGCTTTATGGAAAACTTCTGTGTCTCTATATGTTTCTATATTCCCTGTAATACTTTTTTCCTAAATTTCCTATCTTTTTAATCTGCATTTTCAAGTGACTAAAGGGGGTAGTCAGAAGCTATAGTTGGTTACACTTCTGTTGCTTTTCTAGAGAAGAAGTAGGAATAGCCAAAATCTGGTCTAGTCCTTTATTACTGTGCTAGATTGTTGTGTTCAAATAAGTCATCTAAAAGCCACCAAACCTAGAATCAGTAAAAGTAGTTTCCCCGTAATTAAGCCTTCCATGATTACTTTTTCTTTCATTGTCACTCAGAATCCCTTTTCAAGGAAAGGCAAGCTACGTGTACAACAGCACTGGCAGCCAAATCCCCTCACTCAGAAACAGACTTCAAGGTATCCACTCCTAGTCTCAATCAATCCTAATCTCAATCCTGTGACCAAAAGAAACCAAACCAAGCCAGGCCAGAGTCCCCATAACAGAATATCATTAAGCACATCAGTCTCAAACAACCTTGTTCCATGGCGCATAAAACATAAACATACCACCCAACTTGCAGAAATGTAGTCGATTACACAAACTGCCTCATTACAAAAACTTGGTGGGATTAGAAGGGACATAAGAG
This sequence comes from Crypturellus undulatus, assembly GCA_013389825.1. Classification (NCBI taxonomy): domain Eukaryota; kingdom Metazoa; phylum Chordata; class Aves; order Tinamiformes; family Tinamidae; genus Crypturellus; species Crypturellus undulatus. The sequence continues at coordinate 32,447 of VWPW01027471.1, forward strand.
ATAATAAATGATATTGCTATACAGCTACCCAAACTCATCTTAAACTGCTGTGATACCTTTTCCATGGAAAGGGTCTCTGGACTTCTGTTTTGCTTTTTCTAACTGCATTTATCATCCACAGAAGAAATCTTTTCATTTTTCTTAGAACTGCATTATTCCACATTGAGCTGCCAACAAGGATAGCTCATTTGGTTTCATTTTAATAAGAAGATAAATGACCCTTGGAGAAAATATCCAATTAATAAATACTAAGATGCATTACTAGAGGCTCTTCAGTTATTTCAGAGATATAAACACGTTCTCATTTCCAAAATACTTTGAGATTGAGGCAAAACCACCAAGTGTATGATAATTCCATTTCTTGAAGTTCTCTGGCTCCAGTTTTATAAGGAGAGAGAAGGACTCATAAAATCCAAGATGGCTGGAGTGACATTTGCCTGATGCATCAGTTTCAGTTTCATCAAAACAAGAGAAAAATTATGAACAAGGCATATTTTTGCTGGTTCGATCCCTTTTCTCCCCAGTCTTCACAGTTATTTCATTTTTCCCAGTATACTTAACTTCTCTCCAGTTGATTGAATATCTAACCCATTTGTCATATATTCCTCTTAAAAGTGAATCAAGCTTGGCAATAAAATCTTAATAAATAAGATATCTATAAAATATTGTTTATAAAATGCACTAGAATGAATGGACTCCTTTTATAAAGCTATTCATAGCATAGGACCAATAAAAGCAAAACTCTATAAATATCACCTGCTCTTGGAATTATGCAAGTATAGTCTTAACATCTGGAACAATTCCACTTTCTTGAAATTGTGTGTTATTTAGCTACTCTTTAAGTATAAATGATTTTCTACCTTACAGGACCCTACAGATTCAATAGTTCTGAGAAATGATCACTTTGCAGAAGTTAAATTAGATACTTGGCACCCTATATACAATTTGTAGACTTAGGTACCACTGAATGCTCCTCACGAATGTAATGCAGAGGAGGAAGTCATTTACAGTTAGGCAAAAAGAAACATTGAGTGTGGAGTATGTCCATAGGAGGCATCTCCCACATCTCTTTCAAGCCTAAACCTGTGAGCTATAATGGCATGGCATATTGCCATGTACTGGAAAATCACTGGTACTGTATTGGTACTGGTACATGTACTGGAAAATAGCTACCACAGTAGCTACATATGCAAGCAGGATAAACACTTTTATACAATTATTTAAACTACTGCTCGGCACACTTATCCAGAAGATAGGAGAGCTGGGTCCTACTCTGGTACTAGCCTGAGTGCATTCAAAACTACATTCTGGGATAAATGCCCTTCATACTGCATTATGAAGGTAGTACAAGGAAACAGGTCAGTGTCTAGTTGTTGAAGCGGGCTGATATGCACAGCANGCTCATTTCGTGAACATGAAAGCACAAGAAAGAGTGGCCAGTTCTAGATGCTGGTCCTTCTTTAGTTCTGGGATTTGGGTTTGATTTAAAACTAGTT